>JAOQMS010000003.1:33498177-33512029 GCA_027563885.1 Erythroxylum longipes | reverse complement strand
CAAGCCCATGAACACAGGCCCAATGACACGTTAAAGAGAGAATTAACAAGCTCAATTATCTTGACATCAAATTAATCAAATTAATCGAGGTTTGTACAAAATTATATTTATTATACTAGTCCACAAAAAAAATGACAAAATTCTATCATTTATAAAAGAAACTTTTAATGAAATGCAATTGTATAAATGAAAGCAACCACTTTGCCCTATTGGGAAACAAATCTAGAGATCCAACCTCATTTCATTAGCAACAAAATTATAAAGCTTCCCACTTGTAAAATCTATCAGTCATCTTCATACAATTAGATTCATTTACCTGAAACACTGTATCTGATGACAGTTTTTACTGATAGGGAAAATATTTACAGGAGTAACTTCATATTTTTTTAATAATTCCTGAAGCCCAAAAGCACCCTTTAACTAACTAAACTGTCAGTAGGCAACGTCATGTATGGTAAAATGTGGGACATTACATGAAGCAGAGACGATGATTAAAGAGCTATCCGAATATTTCCAAGAGATAAGTAGTTAGCATTAGCAGGTCATTCCTATTTCCTAGTCGCAACTTTCAGGCAAATAAAAACAAGACAGTAAAACCAGAGCCTACAAGTACACGGCTTAGTTGCTGAGTGATCCATAGTCTGAAAAGAGTAGGTACTCCAGACTCAAAGGAGTGTTTGATTAATACTCGACCTGTAGAATAAGAACAAGTCAGTGACACGAAAAAAAGGCATCGGAGGATCCTGAAATGGTGCCCACAGGAAATTTAGATCAAGAAATACAGGACGTTCCTCTCTTGGCTGATGAAACAGGAGAAGATCAGGAGTACGAAGAGCATCCACCAATGACTGCCCATGATATTAGCAAAGGTTTGATCTTTACTTCTTCTTATCGTTCTCCTCTATTCTTTATCTTTTCAATTTATGGTGGAAGATGGAAGTTTTTGGTTTGGCTTGGTGGGTTTTACCATTAGTTTTTGTCTGTTATTCTGTATATTACATGTTTTTAGTCTCCAAGGAACATCAGAAAATGCAGAATTCTAGAGTTCTTTTAACTTATTCTATGCATATAGTCCTGAATCATTCAGAGGCCAAACTTGGTCACATCCTTTATCTTTCTCTAATTTATACTCATTTTGCCTTCATGGATGAATAGTCGAAAGGTGATTTTTGTCTTGACAGATTCGTGGGTCCAAGTTTGTTTCGTCCTGACGACTGGTATTAACAGTGCTTATGTACTGGATTATTCTGATGCGATTATGGTTCAGTTGGGTTGGATAGCTGGTGTAGTTGGTTTAATTGCAGCCACTGCACTTTCCTTATATGCAAATACTCTTGTTGCCAAGCTCCATGAACTTGGGGGAAAGAGGCACATCAGATACAGAGATCTTGCTGGGTATATTTATGGTATGAGCAAAAGAGTAAAACAGCAGAAATCATTATCAATACCAATTTCTCTAAGTTCCATACCGGATCAAGTTATCTTTTCTTATGGGGGAAACTTTTATTACAGGTAAGAAAGGTTTCTATACCGTTTGGATACTGCAATACCTTAATCTGTTCATGTTCAACGTTGGATTCATCATTCTAGGTGGTTCTGCCATTAAGGTAAAATGAATCTTTTAACACATGGCTCATTGAAGTAGTGCTTCGAGTTCTTTTTCTGATTCCATGTACATGTGATGCAGGATGTCTATGGTCTATTCAGTGATGAGAATGCTCTGAAGCTCTCATACTGCAATCTCATTGCAGGGCTTGTATGTTTCTTATTTGCTATTATGGTTCCTCATTTGTCAGCTCTAGGAGCGTGGTTAGGCTTGTCAGCTGTCCTATCCTCAATATATATCATTGTAGCGATAGCAGTCTCCATCAAAGACGGTGAATTCCTGGTGTTCTAACTATTTGATGCTTGTATCAATCTAATTTGGTTCTTATTATGAGTGAAAAAACTATGGATTGTAGGAATCAATTCATCAGCTAGGGACTATAGTATCCCAGGAACATCAGTAGGAAAGATCTTTTTGACAATTGGAGCAATTTCCAACTTGTTTGTGCCATTTAATAGTGGGATGATTCCTGAGATACAGGTATCTTATAGATCCAGTTTCATCAAACCATCCATCTGTTTATGCCTTCGGTTAACATAAATCTTTTTTTTTTTCTTGATTGACTTGTAACAGGCAACCATAAGAGCTCCAGCAGTTGGGAACATGGTGAAGGCACTTTATGTGCTATTTACAATCGGAGATTTACCAATGTTTGCCGTTATGTTTTGTGGGTATTGGGCTTATGGATCATCAACATCTTCTTATTTGCTTGATAATACCAGTGGTCCAGTTTGGGCAAAGGCACTTGCCAATATTGCTGCATTTCTTCAATCAATCATTTCCTTTCATGTACGATCTATTTCAAACCTGTGATTTTCGCATCAGAATCAGAATACACTTTTCTTGAAAAAATGGCTGACTCTGGTTATAATTTGTTGTAGATATTTGCCTGTCCATCGTACGAGTACTTGGATACTACTTTTGGGTCTAAAGCAAGTGGTTTGAGGCTTCATCAGAAGCTGTCACTTAGAGTGCTGTTAAGAGGTAGCTACTTGGCTGTTAGTTCAGTGATTGCAGCTCTTCTACCATTTATAGGAGACTTCATTGGGCTCTTTGGGTCTTTGTGTGTCCTTCCTCTTACATTTGTTATCCCTCATCACCTGTACATGATGGCTAAGAAGGAGAAACTAAGTTCTCTGCAGAAGCTATGGCATTGGCTTAATGTCATTTTCTTTGGAGTTTTATCAGTTGCTGCAACAATTGAATCTGTGAGGCTCATTGTAATAGATTCTAAAGATTACAAAATATTTGGAGATTGAATGACACAAAAACTTAATAACATTCAATCATTTTCTGATCTCAAATTCCAAAGTTTCAGTATTTTTCTGTTTTATCATTCCAGTAGTAGAAATTTGAAGAAAAAAGAAGGAAAGAAAACAACTGCTGAACCACTTCGATGTACTAAAATTCTACTTTCTTGCACGTTTCTTCAAAACCAGCTAGTCAACCCTCAAAGTCTAAACTGTCAGAATCATTTTACCTAACCAATTTGTTGTCCTGGACCGTTGACAGTAAATTAATTATGTCCATACAAGCCCTTCCACCAAGCTCACAAATATAATGGTCCATTGAGCTCCAATATCTAAATTTGAGCACAAATTAACATCCAATCAAATATATTTTAATTCGTTGATTTAAGTGACAGTAATTTAATATTTCATATTTAGTCACTTCTAAAAAATGGTTGTGTTTATATCAACTTGGCTTCTAACTAAGATTGGATTTTGTCTAAAATTGTAAAATGAATTTGTTAAATCGAAATTTGATTAGATTTAAATTATTAGGCTTATACTTAAATTTATGATTTTTTTTTGTTTTTTTGGGTTTTGAATTTTTTAGGTTAATTTTAACTGAACTTGGTCGGACTTTTTAAATTTCAATTTTAAAATTTAAATATAATCTAAAATTTTGGTTAATTCAAACATTGTTCATTAATTCGGGACGAATGTATGAGACCGAAACCAAATACCAACTATATTTTGAAAGCTGAAATGGAGAAGAAAAAAGAACTCTCATATCCACCATATGAGTCTCCAACAATTATTCAAATAATTACATATTTGATTTGACCTATGGACACAATCACTTATTCATAAACCTTGTGTGGGTATAAAAAGAAGATACTAGTGAACTTCTATGAAATAGGAAATTTCCAAACGAACAATTTCAACGAAATCTATTTGCTGTGACTTTTCACTATCGTTCGACTATTACTGAGGCTTTTGTGACAAAAAATTGGAATAAAAAAAGGAAAGTATGCCTTTTTAAAAAAAGTATTTAGGAACATACTATTCAATACTTCCATTGGGTAAAGAAAGATAAAAAATGATTAAAAAGAACTTTCTTTTTTATTGGGAACCTTTTCTCTTCGTGAGATTCCACCTTTGTATCCAATCAAAAAAATTGGGTGCTATTGTATAGCTTTGTACTGCCTAAGGCGCATAGGGCTCAATAGGTCAAACCTATAAACAAAGTAATTTTTTATCAATATATTTCTTTCATCTGTCCTGCTAAGCCTCTTTCTCCTTGGTCCACAGTGACAAAATGTAGGACTAGTGCTAACAGTTTATTCCCTATTGAATTCACAATTAAGAATGTCAATTTTGATTTTGGGCCGAGTGAACCGAGCCACGGGTCACAGGTCAAAATTGTTCAGCCAGACTGGGCTCCCATGGCCAGACTGTAACGTCAAAAAGACGTCATTTTTAAATTTTTAAAAAATATATATAAAAAGTGGATTGGGCTGGCTGGGCCCACTCGTGGCCCATCAGAACACCTGCTGGCCAACCCCAACCCGTGGGTAGAATGGCGAGAAAAAGAAAGGATGTCGGTCTTCCATTGGCACTTGTGGATTCAGGGGTACACCTATTTTTAATCCTAAATGGAATGGAACAACATACAAGCGAGCATTTTATCAGAGTTTCCTACTGCATCATTCGTAAGAAAGTTGGTTTTTTATCTTTCTATCTTTCAAAAAATTGAATACATGTCTCTGGTAGGATTGGCTTTGGTGTTCCGTGATTGGTTTGGGATTAATGCTATAAACTCTCTATATATATGTTCTAGCTTGGACCCCGTAGAAAGGAGCCCTTCTTCGCCCCAAACTTGGGTTATTATCCTTGACCAGGATGAATCTTCTTTTCGACTTTGACTCTCCAACTCCATTCGTTTGATTCAACCATCTTTTTTTTGGCTTACCCACTGCTTCCCTATGGGTATCCGACAACCATGTATGTAAAGGCATAATCGATGATTTGAAATCTTCATCGATGATGTTTTTCAATTGGAGAACAAAGAGAAGCAGATCTATTCTATACCCGATCTAGGAATTGAACATATGAATTTGCCAATTGTAGTTTTCCTTTTCTTGTTCAGATAAAATCTCATTGGCACTAAGCAGGGTAGTCAAATTAACTCTCATACGAGCTGTGCTACAACCTCAGATCATAGGTGAGGAACCTGATTCAATTTAGTTCCCATTCCAATTGTGAAAAGAGGTTTAAAGAAGCTCTACAGAGTATAAGGAAGGGCGCCAATCCTTCCTATAAACAAAGTTGGGGAGAAGGAGTACTCAAAAGTGGAGTCGTTGAAACAACTCTTTTTTTCAACTTGATTTTAAAATTCTAAAATATTATTAAAAAATGGAAAGAATTCCAATTTCAAAATTTTTCATATAGGAAATATCTCGCTAGGACTTGTTGTTAATAGATCAGTGTCAGGGATCTACAGATATATCCATTTCCATTTCATGTCAACGTTCCCCTACTCCTCTAAATATGTATACACCCTTTAAGAAGAGTTGCTCTTTGGAGAGCATCTTCATTCATGTTCCAATATTCTGGTGGTTTGGTTAGTAGTGTTTGCCCATTCTATCTCACCTGGTCATAATTATATCATAACAAAATTTTGGCTTTATAAAGGAAGATGCAAATATATGTTTGAATTTTCGACACAAGAAAAGGAAAATGTTCACATATTTTCTTAAGGACTTGTTATTTAACAATATAACATAACTTCTAACTGTCAATTAGAAAGATTGAGACTTAAGGAATGGACAAATTGGATTGATAAGAATAAGAATGTCATAAGGACACTTCACAAATTTTTTGATCAATTTCTGATGAAAGATTTCTTATTCTTATTATAAGTTATAAGAAAGTTATGGACTCTTTATTCTGTCGATCAAGTCAAATATTATGGCATGCTCAATTAAAAGAAGATTACGTAAACACGTATTTGAAATCTTGTCTTTTTGGAATTAAAGAATATTGAAAAAGGCCCCAGCACTAGTTCTTGCCAGACAGTGGGTGAGCTAGCACATTGTTGAAATCACCCTTCCCTCATAGTACTACTTTGCTATCGTAGAACTAGCTACCTCTACAGTAGAACATCTTGCACAATCCCTGAAGAGATTGTTCGCTAATAAATTGAGGAATAAGTAATTTGACTCATTCATGTCCAGATAAAAAATATATGATAAAAACTCATTGAAATCGGAAGATGGTCAAAAGAAAAAATCTCCATAACCAATCTTTCCTAATTCATATTTTTTTTGAAGAATTTATTTTGCCTTTCTTCATTCATTGTTCGATATTCAAGTGTCCTTTATGAATATGATATTTTCTACGTGTTTCTAATAATATCAAGTACATCCCATAGGGGTTATAATTGGAGATACCATGCTGGAAACTCTGTTTTTTTTTTTAATCACTAGCAGCTTTAGGTATCGCTTTATATGGTTCTAATTAACAAACATTCCAAATTTAGTTTTTTATAATTACATTGGTAATAATCTGATAAAAAATGGATTGTTTAGAGCAGTTAAGTTATAAATAATCTATTTATGATATAACAAAATTTTGATTAGTTACTAATATTGGTTGATTTTAATATATTCTATTCTATTTTTGGCATGATTTGTATTTTTATTTATTTGGGATATCTTTTGTAATAACGAAGTTGATTTGGTATAGGATTCTATTTTAGAATATGTAGAATTCTAGAAGTTAAGATTTTTGTGGAATGAAAGAATCATAAAAGAATAAAGAATCCTAAAGGAGGAAGGACTCGTGGGATATCTATAAGCAATCGATGGTGAGAAAATTTATTATTGATTTTGGCTGCAGTGCTTAGGTGCTTTCAGAGATCAATTTAAAAGTTCTAAGCAAAGTTTTGTTTAAAGACTCTCTATGATTATTTTTTAATGTTGCTACACACATAAGAGAGTGTTCATTGACTCAAATGTGCTTTAGTTTCTTTCATTCTTGATTTAATCACTTGAGATATTCTTCTTATTGTTACTTTCATTGTTTTAAAATACTTTTATGAGGTTATCATGAGTTGGTCATGCTATTGGGTATGAGATACTCTCACAAGGTGAGTACGAGTAGACAGTTTCAAGAAGTGAGTGGAGTTAGCTCCGTAATATCCTTGTATAAGTCTATTATACTACAATATAATTTAATTAATCTGGGTGAGGGCCCTGCAGATGTAGATCGTGTGTGCTGAACTACGTTAATAAATTTCTTGTGTTCTGTGTTTGTGATTTTTTTCTACGCACTTAATTTGTTTGCTTCCAAAATATTTTCGGAAATTGAAGTTGCATGCCCAATTGCTTTGTGAGAGTCAACTGTAAATTTTAGTTAGAAGCAAGCGTGACAGAACAAAATTTTATGAAACTTCGACCTTTGGTTTCAATAACTATTAAAGCAGGGTTCACCCCATCAAAACTTAGTGTGTCCCGTTGGTGTAGATCACACTCATGGCTACTAGAGAAGGAGCGTCGATTACTATGCCACATTTACTACATGGCTCTAACTATCCTGCTTGGAAATCAACAATGAAAGTGTTTATTCAAGCACAAGGAACTAAAGCCTGGACTCATCTTATGACTACTAATGAAAAGACTGAAACGATACCTAAAGATCTATTTGAGTGGACAAAGGCTGAAGAAGAGGGTGTGCTTGGTAACTCCTTAGCAATACATTCAATTTTCAATACTGTAGATGAAGGACGTTTTAGTGTGACATCAGCGTGTGAATCAACAAAAGAAGCTTGGAATACATTACAAACCATACATCAAGCATCACAATTGATGATAACATCAAAACTTTAAATGATGGTTATTAGATTTGAAGAGCTTAAGATGCAGGAAAGTGAAACTATTGGAAACTTTCATGAGAGATTGCGTGATATCACCAACCAAGCACATCAACTTGGTAAGAAATACTCAAATATGAAACTTGTCAAGAAAACTTTTAGATCGTTGCCTCCTAGATTCATACCGAAGATTGCAACTATTAAAGAACCTCATGACATTTATGAGTTACATTTGGAAAAGGTAATTGGAATTCTCACAAACCTCAAGATGAATCTGTTGAGAGATAAGCATGAGAAGAATAAAGGATTGATGCTTCAATCCAAAGTTGCTAAACCTGTGTATGATTCAGGTTACGATTCTGATGAAAATGAAAATCTGATAGTGGTAACAAGAAATTTTAGCAAATGGCTGAGGACAGGTAAAATAGTGAGAGTTCATCCAACAGCAACTTTAAACAGCAAGCAAATGCTCAAAAAGGTTAAAAGAAGGCAAAGAAGATATAATGTCATAAGTGTCGAGGTTTTAGGCATATGCAAGCAAAGTGTGATAACACTCTTAAAAGGAGAAAGAGGAAGTCTTATATCAATAATTTGAGTGGAAACGAATCTAAAAGTGAATATGGCAGCGAAGAAGAAATCGTGAGTCATCATGCTGCATTGGTTGCTTTATATAAAAAAAAGTCAAGTTGCTTGCTTAGTAGCAACCGGTTAAAAAATTGAAGATGTAAATTAAGATATTTCAATATTAAACTCTAATTATGATAATGACAACACTGACAATGACTCATAATTCAAAAATAAAGATATCTACAAAGCCTATAAACTAATGTATAGCAAATGGGTGAAGATGTGTAAACAAAATGAGAAGTTAAAAAGGGATAATTATACCATAAAAGATGTTATTCAAGATTTGGAGATGAAGTTATTGTCAACAAAATATGAACTTGATGAAACCAAGGTAAAGTTGATCAATACAGAGAAAGGAATAAGAATGTTAAATGGCAGTATTGAGAAGCTAGACAAATTACTGAAAATTGGCAAAAACAAAGGGAATCTTAAAAGTGTTGGATACAAAGGTGACTGTTCTCAAGTGAATAATGAGCAAAATGGTGAAGTTAGATTGTGAAAGAAGCAAGATCAAGTAAGCAAGGAGAAATTTCAAAACGAAGCAGAAAGTTCGTGCCTGCATGTAACTTTTATGATGTAAAAGGTCACGTAAGACCAAATTGTTACAAGTTGCTGCAATTGCTATTCCATAATGCTCAAGATAGAAAATTCAGACATTCTTAAAAAAAATTTCAGCAGAAGAAACTACCAAAGCAGATTTGGTTTGGTGGATCATATCGCACCAACATTAATCCATTTTTGTAAATTTCCCTAATTGGAGGCATTTTCATCTTATCATTTTTGGATTGGATTTCTCTCTTCGATTCATTTTTTTCCTTAGCTCTTAAGAAAGACATTATATGGATATGGATCTAAGTTAAGTGATTTTATGACATTTGCAGGATTCTACCCGATAGTCAGAATAGTTTGCGGTTTCCAAATAACATATTTTTTGTTTCAATTCTTCTGAAACAATCACAAACACTTTGGATTTTTGCTTTGATTCTTAGAAGCAATAAATATATATGGTATTTAAATATATGTTTATCCTCTAAGCAAATATAGGATTTATTTAGAAATTGATCAGGATGTAAAATACTAGACTAATTGTATATATCTAGATCCTTTTCCTCGTTGGAGAAGCTCCTTTGTGTCCCTACTTTTTCTGGGTAATATACTATCCTGGCTCTGTTTAGAAATAGGGATGGCAATGGGCTGGCCCATGGGCCAGCCCCCCACCAAATTTTATAAAATAATTTTTAAAAATTTTAAAATATAAAATAATTTATTTTTTTAATTAGATTAGGGTTTAGGTTGCCCAAACTCAAGCTTACCCGAGACCTAACTCTTTTAAATAAAACAATGTTGTTTTACTTAGAATAATTGAATCTCGAGTTTGTTTGGGCCTGAGCTTGGCCCATGGGCCGGCCCATTGAAAACAACTAAATTTAGGCCCATGGGCCTAAAATTGCCATCCCTATTTAGAAAAAACCAACTGGGGATTGCTCCCCCAAAAAAATGAAAATAAAAAGTAAAAAATGACTACTATTATTATAAATTTAGCCTCTCTCTAGATCTAAACAATTATAGATCTTAGGAGACAATTAGGATTGGTCAATAAAAATACTTTGAAAATTAGTCAATGATGCCCTTCTATGGGCTCAACGAGAAGAGGATCATACCATAAGAGAAACAAGGACGTTAAATGGTATGTCTCTTTAAAGTGAAAATGGAATCCATCACCGTACATTGAGCTTTTTGAAATAAATAAAGAGAAAATAAGTAGTGATCGACACGCCTAATTCTATTGTTTCAATATTTTGATTTTGGAATATGAATATAGAGTCAAAAGGCAGATAGAACTTTTGCACATTTTCGTTAATCCATGAACAACATTGGACCAGAAATGATACATTGGAAGAATCATTTGGGTCCATTTGGGGCAAGCATATTAGTCACTTTGGGGCAAGCATATCAGTACGCCCATGACTGATCCCGAAAGGAATGAATGACATTCCATTGCTATCATTTTATATGTATATGGTTATAATTATCTCCAAGTGTGCTTATTCCCCCTTTCTTCCTGTGGATTGCATCACATTTCAACACAAAATAGCAATAGTGCTTTTAGAATCGAACCCATTTTCTTATTAAACAAAGGTTAATCAATAACATCAAAGTATTCTATCTCCTGAGTGTTTTTTATTATTCCAAAATAAATGAAACAAAAAAATACGAAAAAAATTCATTCCGCTTTTTTTATTCTTACAAAATATATATAATAAATAGAAAAATATATATAATAAATAAAAGACATACTCTAGTGTTTTAGATTCGGCTCAAATTCAAATCCAAGAATCCTTTATGAATTAAAAAAAAAAGAGCCCCTTTCATACGATCTCCTATCAACGCACACTTGTTTGTTGTTTTTAGTCACCAATCGGGTAAATTAAGAAAACAACAGTGGTCCCAATATACCTAATGTCGAATAGCTACTAAGAAGCTCGCCTAGAAAGAATCGGTGGAGAAATCTTTGTTTGACTTGCTCCCCCATTTTCGTGATCAGAATAAGAAAAAAAACATATAAAAGACATAAACATACGACATAACTGGACCTATCTTTTACATATATAAGGATAACATATTGATCTTCCCTAAGAGCTCACATCAATGGGAAGGTCTGGCACCTCGATGTTGGCTCTTCACCACCTAGGGCTACCTCTCCAGACCAGATAAGTGCACAGTGAGCCCTGATTTTTGCGTTGGTTTGCACAATAAAAAAATCCCAATTGTTTCAAACTTTCTACTTTTTTTTCAGTACTTTATGTAGCCATAAGTCCTATTTTGTACAATTTTCCTTTTCTTTTATAAGGGCTAATAAAATCAAATAAGTTATAATGTTAAAAAATTCAAATGAGTTTTCATTCTTAATTTGAATTTGAATGATTCATAGTCAACAGTTAATGATTCCAATTTGACTCAAAGCGATGAAAAAAACAGAATCACTTATTATGAAAATTAAAAGAGTACATAAAAATATTTAAAAATCGTCTAGAAGGATCATCTAAAAAGTACACTGCATTTTTTATTGTATTCAAATCCAATTCTACTTATGAAGAACCTGTTGTTCTTCAGTCAAAAATTCTTCCCAGAATTCCATAATTACATATATTGTTTGACCTATGAAGAAATACGGGCAGAGTAGCCAAAGATATAGCTAGGTGGCTTATTTCAATAGTAGCATAAAAAGGCTAAATTAAATAACTTTTTTTTGGGTAAACTTTATGGCTAAATACAACCTCTTCTTTCTTCTTTCCCACCCACATTGCTAGAAGTTTCTATTTATTTGAGTATCTTATTGAAGTTAAATTTTTTAGAACAATATGCTTTTTGAATTATTTGAAAAGAGGGTAAAAGCACCTAGACCAATTAAAAACAATTGTAAAATAAATTCTTTCAACAAAAATGTGACGTTGAATTGTATTTTGAATTTTCTTCACGGAGCATATTAGTGAGGAATGTCTATTACTCAAACAAGAAGGGCGCAAATTTGTTACGATACTCAGTTTTAAAATGGATTTAGACTGTATTTTATTTTGATTTAGTTTTATTTAGATTGATATATTAAAACAAATCTAGACTTATGGAATCTTCCTTGGCTTATATTAAACAATTACAACGCTAACTAGAATAAGGAATTTCTGAAAAAGCACACTAAAGCTTAATTAGTGAAGAATCATAATCGCATAATTAGATTGCTTTCGGTTCTTAAAATGAAATAATGGAACTTCTTCTATTAGAATATATCTCTTGTATTGATTGAATGGAATATATGACAGCTGACAGATGAAATATATAGGCGTTATTATTATTATTATTATTATTTTCATGCATTTCTTTTCCAGATAAAGGGGTAGTAATTCACTGTTCTATTGATTTGCAAAGTGTTAATAAGTTGTGAATAGGCTTGGCAATTGAGATTGTGCCTAACCGGCCGAAAATCGACGGACCGCCTCACCCTAAGATCCGATGGGCATGAACGAACGTCGTCGTTTTAATTTTTTTTTAAAATGAAATATTGGGCCTGGTCAAGCCAGCTCACCTAGACCTCAGGCATGAGATTACATGAGTCGGGTCAACCTAGGCTTGACCTAGCCTATTTTCATTTCTAATTGTGAATATTGATTATCAATATAGTGATATTTTTATTTATTAATAATAATCAAAATAAATAAAAATTTAAAAATTAGGTTAATTCTATAAATTAATTAAAGTTTTTAGCTTTGCTCTTATATAATATTAAGCAATAAACATTAACAAAAATTACTATAATTTCTTAAAATAAATAAAATATTATTAATTAATATATTTTTCATTATTAAAATTTGTAATTATATATTTTCTCTCGAGTTTAGTTTAATCAGAACTCTCATTGGATGTTGTTGTTGTAATAATTACATATTATGTATTTTAAAATTTTTGAATATTATGCAATTTTAGGATATTTTAAACTTTAAATATATCATTAAATAACTAACAATTTTATAAATAAAACTATTTTAAATAAATTATTTTATTAATAATTAAATAATATATTAAATATTAATAATAACAAATTATGTAAAGAACAATACAAAAAATTAAAATCAATTCAACAAATTTTTTATTAACTTGAAAATAAAAAATAAAGCTAAACAAGTTCAAATAAAAGTAACACCCAACTAGACTATAAAGCCACGCTAACCACCTTGATATATCCTGAATCAGGCCTTCAACTCTTCTCCAGCATCCTTAGTCTCTACTCCTAAACTTGGAGCCATATCAATGTATCATATAGCACAATAATATCTCCAAAAACATATAAGAGCTTTTATCGATTGTAAATTATGATCCCTCTCCAACTACCCCACAAGTACGAGGAGTACCCACCTACGAGTGAAGACGGAGTAGGGAACTCTGCGGCTTCAACTTCATTTCATGACCAGCAGTTCACTGAAGTTCCAAGGACTGCCCATGAGATTAGCAAAGGTTTGATCTTTACTTCGTCTTATTGTTCTACTCTGTTCTTTACCTTTTCTATTTATGGTGGAAGATGGAAGTGTTTGGATTGGCTTGGTGGTTTTACTATTGGTTTTTGTATGTTATTCGGTATATTACATGTTTTTAGTCTCCAAGGAACATCAGCAAATGCAGAATTCTAGAGTTTTTTTGACTTGTTCTGTAGAAAAAGCAAAATCATGCATATAGACTTGAATCATTCAGGGCCCAGACTTGGTCTAAACCTTCATCTTTCTCTATTTACACCCAATTATCCATTTTACCTTCATGGATGAAAATAGTGATTTTTGTTTTGACAGATTCATGGGTCCAAGTATGTTTCGTCCTGACGACCGGTATAAACAGTGCTTATGTACTGGGTTATTCTGATGCTGTTATGGTTCATTTGGGTTGGATAGCCGGTGTAGTTGGTTTAATTGCAGCCACTGCACTTTCGTTATATGCAAGTACTCTTGTTGCCAAGATCCATGAAGTTGGTGGAAC
>JAOQMS010000003.1:33446060-33458721 GCA_027563885.1 Erythroxylum longipes | reverse complement strand
ATTCTAGGTGGTTCAGCCATTAAGGTAAAATGAATCTGCAATACTTGGCTCATTGAAGTAGTCTTCAAGTTGTTTCTGATTTCATGTACATGTGATGCAGGATGTCTATCGTCTATTCAGTGATGAAAATGCCCTGAAGCTCTCATACTGCAATCTCATTGCAGGGCTTGTATGTTTCTTATTTGCTATTATGGTTCCCCATTTGTCAGCTCTAGGAGCGTGGTTAGGCTTGTCAGCTGCCCTATCCTCGATATATATCATTGTAGCGATCGCGGTCTCCATCAAAGATGGTGAATTCCTCGTGTTCGAGCTATTTCATGCTTGTAAAAATCTAATTTGGTTATTATTAGGAGTGAAAAAATTATGGATTGTAGGAATCAAGTCATCAGCCAGGGACTATAGTATCCCAGGAGCATCAGTAGGAAAGATCTTTTTGACAGTTGGGGCAATTTCTAACTTGTTTGTTCCATTTAATACTGGGATGATTCCTGAGATACAGGTACCTTACAGATCCAAATTCATCAAACTATCCATCTCCTCATGCTTTTGATTAACATAATATTATTTTCTTGATTGACTTGTAACAGGCAACTGTAAGAGCTCCTGTAGTTGGGAACATGATGAAAGCACTTTGTGTGCAGTTCACGATTGGAGATTTACCAATGCTTGCTGTTACGTTTTGTGGGTATTGGGCCTATGGATCATCAACATCTTCCTATTTGCTAGATAATGCGAGTGGTCCAGTTTGGGCAAAGGCACTTGCCAATATTGCTGCATTTCTTCAATCAATCATTTCTTTTCATGTACGATCTATTCGAAATCTGTGATTTTTTCATCAGAATTAGTAGAATACAGTTTTCTTCAAAAAATGGCTGACTCTGGTTATAATTTGTTGTAGATATTTGCATGTCCATCGTATGAGTACTTGGATACTACTTTTGGGCCTAAAGCAAGTGGTTTGAGATTTCATAAGTTGTCACTTAGAGTTGGGTTAAGAGGTAGCTACTTGGCTGTCAGTACAGTGATTGCAGCTCTTCTACCATTTATAGGAGACTTCATTGGGCTCATTGGGTCGGTGTGTGTCCTTCCTCTTACGTTTGTTATCCCTCATCACCTGTACATGATGGCTAAGAAGAATAAGCTAAGTTCTCCGCAGAAGCTATGGCATTGGCTTAATGTCATATTCTTTGGAGTTTTATCAGTTGCTGCAACAGTTGAATCTGTGAGGCTCATTGTAATACATTCCAAAGATTACAAAATATTTGGATATTGAATGACACAAAAACTTAATGGGATTTTCTAAACTAAAATTTTAAATTTTCAGTGTTTTCTTTTTTATCATTTCAGTAATTGAAAGTTTATAAAAAGAAAGAAAGAAAGAAAGCAACTTGTCGACCCCCAAAATCTTACTTTAGAATCGTTTTACCTAATCAATTTATTGTCCAAGATGGTTGATATTAAATTACTTATGTCCACACAAGCCCTTCAACCAAGATAACAAATATAATGGAGCCATTGAGCTCCAAATATCCAAATTAACATCCAATCCAATATATTTTACTTCTTTGATTCAAGTAAGAGTAATTCAATATTTCATATTTAGTCAATTCTAAAAAATAATTCTGAGGATGTTAGGTAGAGTTTGAATATCTAAATTTGAGTCCAAATTAACATTCAATTAAATATATTTTATAACTCAGATAATTTAAGTCAAAGTAATTCAATTTTTGATGTGGTCGGCCAATCAAATATGAAAAACTAGATTCGGACTAATCAAACTCTTAGGAGCCAACTTCTAAACAACTTTTGGGGTTGTAGGTTCATCTAATTGGGCTTCTGACTCTTGGCTAGTTGTTGAAAATGAAAGGATGTCTTATTCACAATGAAAAGAAAGATGTAAAGCTTAGTAACGAGAATACGATAAGAGAATCTAACAACAAATAAGGTTCCTCCAAAAGAAATACTAATATGAAGCTAACTTAATTGATTTTATATATATATTTGTTAATACACTCCTTTAAGTGAAAACCCTTTGAGTTTGAAACTTGCACAAGTTCACTCTTCTTTGTTCTGAATTAATTTGATGATAAATAGGTGAGTGATAGGATTTGAACTCAAGACTGTTTGGTCATAAAGACGCTAAGCGACCGTTTTATCACAATAACTTACACTATTGTGAGAGGCCAACTTAATTAGTTTTACATATTCGCTAACACATTTTCTCGTAACATCGATCAACTTAGCTTTTGATTCATTGTATTATGTTTAAAATTTTAAAATAAATTTGAGTGATTAAATTTAAATTATCAAACTAATACTTAAATTTAATATAATTTTAAGTTTTAATGAGTTTTTTTATTATAGGTTGGTTTTAAATTTTATTGATTCAAACATTTTTCATTAATTTGGGGAATAATGTCGGAACTAAAATACCAACTATACTTTCAAAGCAGAAATGGAGAAGAAGGGGAAAAAATAAAGGATAATCCTATGCTCCCATTTGGCTTTCATTCTACGATTAACTTAGGAGTTGTGTATACGCTGTCCAGAATAAGGAACTTCTCCAAAAGACTCACTTAAGCTTAATCAGTGAAGAATCACTATCGCATGATTAGATTGCTTTTGGAACTTCTTCTATTACCCTATCTTTTATCTTTGTTAGAGTCGTACGACTTATTTCAAATTCGAAAATAATAATTAATAAAAAAATTTAGACACTATTTAAATTGAATATTATACTGTTAAATAATTTATTCGAGCTTATAATTGAACATCACAATCATGTAAACGTGCAATATTCTTGTTGGGTGGGCATATAGATCATCAACATCATCCTATTTGCTTAGCAACAATGGCAGCGGTAAACAAATATTATTTATTAATATATTAAAATTTGTAAATATATGTTTTATATTTTAAAAAATTATTTCATAAAATTTTGAATATTATGCAATTTTGTAGGATATTTTAAACTTTAAATATATTATAAGGTAATTGCATCTTATTAGATGCAAATTAAATAAGATATCAATAAATAATAAAAACAAATTGTGTGAAGAACAAAACAAAAAATCAAAATTAATTCTTATTATTTGATATGAATTTTTTTATTAAATTGGAAGATAAAAAAGTAAAATAAAAAATAAAGCTAAACAAGTTCTAATAAACGTAACACCAAACTAGAATATATAAAGCCACACCAACCATCTTGATGCGTGCCGAATGGTCAAGCCTCAGCTCTTCTCCAGCATCCTTGCTCTAAGCCTAAACTTGGATCTGTATCAGTACATCATAACAAAAAATATCTCCAAGAACGATAAGACTTTTTGTCGGCTCTAAATTACCATCGCACTCCAACTACCCCACAAGTGAAGCCAACAATTGTTTGGTGTCAATTTCAACTTTTAACAACAATAATTCAGACTGAAAAGGAAAAGGTAAATATACATACATGTAAATACCTCGTCATAACTTCGGTTTTGTATATTTCAGGAGAAGCTAACATTAGCGTACATGCTAAGAACTTACGAACATGTATACATATATTATGGGAGTAAAATAAAACATCGCGCCATCAACAGTAATATGATCTGATAATTAAGTAGATGATACGTACTGTGTTGGAGATTAAAAAGTAAAACAAGACGAGAACTGGTCTTCTTTAGTATGTCTAATACTAGGAACACGTGTTTTTTCCAGGTTTTGTGGGAATGGAAAAAATAATATTCCCAATATAAAAAGATATTTCCTCACAACTTGTTCTTATAGAAAAGTATAAGTTGATGAACTAATCCGTAAGAACCCAATTCAAAATATTTATATTTTATATCATCTTGTTGAATTCTTAATTAATTTTTGATTTATCTTTAAGAAATATACAAATTTGTACTTTTAATAAGTTGACTCAAAAAATAAATTTTAAAATTTTTAAGCACGTTGTAAATTTATATTTTGAATGAGTTGATATTCAGCGGTCAATCCATCGAATGAGTTAGGTTTAAATTAGAGTTTATTAAAAAATTTGGAATTCAAGTTAGAGAATTCCAATTCGTCTTGCTCATTGTCATTCTTACTAATTAGGGTTGGAGGGTAGGTGTATTGACTGGTTTATCATATGATACTACAGCTTGTTTTGACAAGTCGTATTTTAATGATGGTGATGAAGAAGTTAAAAGAACTCCCTTTTGTTGCTTTAAAAGGAAAAAAAACCGGAACTTTTATTCCAATACCTACATTTTATAGAAAAAAGAGGTGGATTGGAGGATAGGTGCATTGACTGTATCATTTAATATTATAAAGTAAGAATGGTTTCTTATCTTTTGATCAGCATTTTAGAAAGAAAGTTAAAGTCTTAAACAGCAGATAGTTATATTTTAATTTTTAATGACGGCGAAGAAGAATTAAAAGAACTCCTTTTGGTTTCTTTAAAAAGAGAAAAACCGAAACTTTTATCCAATATTACCCACATTTATAGCAAAAAAAGGCCTCTTGATTTGGCTTTTCAGTCCATGATGCGACGTTTTCTACAGCACAAACAGGGACAGGGGCTTTCCAGTTTAGCATTATCTTCAATATCTCAGATGTACGGCTAAATGCAGGAGCATCCATCCATGTTTCATCTTATAGAGAATATGAACAAAGAAGAAGATAGCCCCATAATTGGAGAGAGATAGGAGCATAAATCCCGGCCAACGTCAGGACTAAATTTAAGTCGCAGATTCGTCGTCGAGAATCGGATACGCTCCAGGAACAGAGCGAAACGCCACGATCACCATACAAAGAAAAAGTTCAAATTCGGATGGTTTGTAGAGCCTGTGGGAAAAGTTGCATCGTAGTGGCCGATTGGATCTTATTCTGAGTTTTTTGTCAGAAAGTTTCGTATATATAAGAGAAGTGGGTATTGGCAATGGCAGTAACAATAAATTTAGACGATCAGACAGTCAACTTTCCGCTCTTGCTTGGTGATAGAGAAAAAGATCAAGAGCAGCCAGTTATGGATGAAGTGAATTTAGAAGCAGGTGTTAAAAACTCTCTGCCTGTAACAGCAAACAATCACGAGAAGCAGTTACGTGGTGATGCTTCCAAGAGTGCACACCAAACTAGCGAAGGTTTGGTCTTTTCTCGATTCCTAAAACTGGGTTGTTTCTACTTCCTCAGTTTGCAGAGAACCTCTTAGTTATGTTCTTTTGTCTTCTTGTTCAAAAGCTGATTTCCAGGTGGTTGCATGTTCTTCCTAATTACGTTGACTAACTAAGACAAGTGTGCTGATGGTACTTGGTTTATTTTTTGTTGGAGTTCTGCAGATTCCTGGATCCATGGGTGTGCTGTTCTTACTACATGTATCAACAGTGCTTATATATTGGGTTATTCTCAGGCAATTATGGTTCACCTGGGTTGGATAGGGGGTGCTATTGGTTTACTTGTAGCTACTGCAATTTCACTCTATGCAAATACTCTTCCTGCAAAACTCCATGAACTTGGTGGAAGGAGGCACATTAGATACAGAGACCTTGCTGGGTATATTTACGGTACGAGTGAGACAGATACATTAGGCAGTTTTTAAGCATTACATTATCGTGGATTCTCATAACTTATGTTACAGGTGAGAAGGGTTATTATATCATTTGGATTCTGCAGTATCTTTTCCTTTTCATGGCCAATATTGGATTCATAATTCTGGCTGGCTCAGCTATTCAGGTAGAAAGAACTAAAAAAATTCCAGATCTTCATATTCATTAACTGGTTAAAAAAGTTTTTTCTGATCAAAATTGCTTGGGACTTCCAGGGTGTATATACTGTTTTGGCTGATGGAAATGCTTTGAAGCTACCGTACTGCAATATCATTGCAGGGTTTGCATGTTTCGTATTTGCTATTATGGTTCCTCATTTGTCAGCTCTAGCAAATTGGTTGCGCCTCTCAGCTTTCCTTACTGCGATATATGTTGTTGTAACCATTGCAATCTGCATCAGAGATGGTAGTTCACTTTGAACATTTCTTGGATCAGATTCTTGTAAATTTTTGTGTAGATTCTCAATTTTTTTTATAAAGGAAATTCTGGCAAGATGGTCATCTTTTTCTCAAGTAGATTTGGAATATTTTCGTTTTTGTTAACAAAGTCTGCCACTATCGAAAGCTTGGATTACTAATTTTAGAAGCTGACATAGTGTTGAACTTGAAATGGGTACGCATGCTTTTGTAGGCATCGAGGCACCAGCTAGGGATTATAGCATCCCGGGAACACAGTTAGGAATGATGTTCATGACAATTGGGTCTATGTCCAACTTGTTTGTTCCACTTAATACTGCTATGATTCCGGAGATACAGGTAAAACCACAAAAAGTAACAGAATTAGTAGGTTAAGTTCAATTTAATTATCTCTAAACTTGAATATAAATTCAAATATTTAAGTTCAATTAATTTTTGGATTGAATTTTTAAAAATTCAACTAATAATAAGAATTATATTTAATAAAACTTTTGAGTCAAACCGACTTTAAAAGTAGATGATCTTGCTTCTTTAGTGCTTCACTTCACCGTTTTTTACCTCGAACTAACACAAATTTTGGTCGACTTTGCTTGCAACAGGCAACTCTAAGATCTCCTGTCCTGGAAAACATGATGAAAGCGTTACATTTGCAGTTCACTGCTGGAATCCTACCAATTTATGGAGTAATTCTTGTTGGGTATTGGGCTTATGGATCTGAGGCATCTTCCTATTTGCTTAATAACGCTAGTGGTCCTAGTTGGGCAAAAGCACTCGCCAATGTTGCTGCTTTCTTACAAGCAATCATTAATTTTCACGTAAAAACCCGCCCTGTCCTAAGAAACGAAAAAAGAGCAAAGAGCATTTACTTAAAAAAAGAAAGGTTAGGTATGAGGTATCTACTAACAATTTATGATGCTTCTTGTAGATAATGGCATGTCCATCATACGAGTACTTTGACACCAAATATGAGGTTAAAGGAGGCGCAATGTTAATTCGGAATTTGTCATTTAGAATCAAGATAAGAGGTAGCTACTTAATCATTAGCTCACTCATAGCAGCTCTTCTACCCTTCATCGGAGACTTCATCGGACTCATCGGATCCATTTGCGTCCTCCCTCTTACTTTCGTAATTCCGAGCCACATGTACTTGAAGGCGAAGGGAGACCTCAGTTCGATACAGAAGATATGGCATTGGTTTAATGTTATAATCTTTGGAATTTTTTCAGTTGGTGCGACAATTGCTTCCGTCAGGCTGATTGTTATAGATTCCAAAAGTTACCAGGTTTTTGGAGGTTAAGTTGATTGGGTGTCATTCATCTTTAATTCCAAAGTCCAAGTTAATAATAATGGTATTCTCGTTTTACCAGCTTTATTTTAACAATTTCATGTTACATATTTCTTTTAATAATCTTTCTTTGATCCAACTCTAATACACATATGGATATTTCAAACTTTTTCATTATATATTCTTTAAACCCTCAATTATATTATCATTAAGAATTCGTAATCGGATTATTCTTCTTTAATATTTTATTCCCACTAAAGTATAGTCTGAGAAAATGCCAGCGAGATCGATTCTTGTTCACTAAAGCACACAAAAAGCGAGTGCTTGTTAACAAATTATAGTAAGGGTTCACATCTTTTGTACGACATATACTGTTCTTATGGGTTATGATAGCCACCTAGCAAGATAATGAAATATAAAATGGAGCTTTGTCCTGCATCAAAAAAATATATGGCCTTAAGCATGCATATAAACTTAATAAATTATTTCTTCTAACATCAATTGATTTTAGAATAAAACCTCATTTAAATTTATATGTGCTCAGTTTATGTAAGCCCAATTATATAAAATTTAACATGGTGTTAGAGCATTGGACAGAAATTACATTACGATAGTCCCTGCGGATGCTCATGCAACATAATTTCTGTTGAAGTTCTATTCAAAAACCAATTAATATTAGGAGAAATAATTCATTAGGTTTATATGTATGCTCAAAGATATATATTTTTTTGATGTCAGACTTTATATTTCTAACAGATACCCAAACCTAACGTTATAAAAAAGTAGGGAAGAAATAAATTTCCGTCTCTTCGTTGCTCCCATTTCCCAAAACAAAGGGCAGAGCTAGAGATTTGGTGTGTCTATAACATTCAATGGTGATGAGAGGCTCGCTGCAACTCTTTATGTTAAAATTTCTGAAACTCATTTACTGCTTCATCCCAGATAAATTATATTACAATACTATATCATGTCCAACTTGTCTGTACTTGTATTAATATTTTGATGTCGAAACTTCATGTCTTTGCTCTCCGTATTAACACATCTTGTCCTGTGTTCTTCAATTCGCAAATCCGTATCCACTGACTAAGTTGGCACGTTCTTCTTCTTTGCTTTTCTTTCTTTTAACCTCACCTCTTGTGAATCGAATTTGTCATTTTTCCAACGACTGAAACTCCATTGATGTTGATTCTTGTGTTCATCATTTGTTCTTCGTTTCATGTTCATACTCTATATTGCACAATTATTCCAAATAATTCTACTATATATATATGAATATAGCTTAATTTAGAATCTTTAATTGAATTTTACTTGTTCATTTATCAAATAACTTATTTGAAATATATAATTACCAAATTATTACATATATTTGATAACTAAAGTTTTGTATTTACACTCAAGCCTAATGAATTATGAGCTTGATGCGAGGTTGAAAATTCTTAGCGGGGTTCATAGGATTTAAATTATTTGATTGCAATTTGAGAAATGACCCAAGAAAAAGAAAGAGGGTTTGGAAGGTAGTAATTCATTGTTAACGTCTTGTAGTTCTTGAGTACTCTACCGTGCCTGCCTCATAATAAAATACACTGTTTTTATTTTTATTTTTTTACGATTCAAGAAGGGAGCTTCCTCTCTCTGACATAGACTTGTCACCAGAAGTCTTGGAATTCAATTTTGGCGTTATCCTGACACAGTTTATGTGTTCATAAATCTCAATGGCCCTACACCATTTCTATCCTACAATGCAAAGTCACTGCGTCATCTTTTGGTTTTCATTGCTGTAATAACCAAACCTCTTGTTGTTAGATTAATGTGAAAATTTCTGTGTTAAGACTTCCTTTTTCTACGAAATTACATGAAAATATATCTATTTATGTTTGATTAAGTAGTTGAAGACTTCGATTCTTCGGCTAAGTTGGTTTTCAAGCGCTGGTGGTCTTTTTTAAAAAAATTTTAGGCATGAACTTGGTACAAGGGAAAGTTCTACACCTTCACAGAGATTAGCAAGTTACGAATGGTGAATTTCCTTAAAAGTTTTGATCTATGCAAGGGATGGTCCTCATTGTTCGTGCGATGTGTCTGAAGGATGAGCATACATTTCCGACTTTTTTTACCATCTACTCGACAAATTTCACCTGTCAAATGACTAGTGACCACAGAGCGAGTGTGGAGAAGGTGGTAAAAGTAAAACACTGGCAGAGGCAGTGATAAATATAATATAAATGAAGAGCTAGAGAGCTTCACTTTAATGGTGTAAGCTTAAAGAGAGATGTTAGAACATAAAAGTAAGAGCATGGAAGGAACTGATAGAGATGACGGAGTAGATAATAACAATAGGCCTGTAAAAGTTTTCGACGTTGAAGTTCCCGAGACTGCCCATCAGATCAGCACCGGTTTGTTTTGGTTTTGCATTTCATCTTTCTGTCCCCCTCTCTTTTACACTCATCCATCCGTAGTTGTTTGAAGCTATTCCCTTTCTTCTTTCTTGTGACTACCACAGATTCATGGGTTCAGGTCTGCTTTGTACTCACCAGCAGTATCAGTTGTGCTTATATACTAGGATATTCTGGGACCATTATGGTTCCTTTAAGTTGGATTGGTGGAACGGTGGGTTTGATCGTAGCCACCGCTTTTTCTCTGTATGCAAATGCTCTCATTGCCAAAATCCACGAACTTGGAGGAAAGAGGCATATCAGATACAGAGATCTTGGAGGGTTTGTTTATGGTATATGAGTTTTTAACTGTTTACCTCATGTCGTGTTCTTTAGTTTGCTTTCTGATGCAACCATTTTTGGTGCAGGTAGGAAAGGTTACATGCTCATATGGACGTTACAGTACATTATTCTTTTCATGTTCAATGTTGGATGCGTGATTTTAGGCGGGTCAGCTCTTAAGGTAACACAAAGACTTTTGAGTAGCTTGTTTATACTTTTGTTTGCTCTGTCTAATTCAATATTCTTGCTTTTCAGGCTACATATTCTCTTTTCAGGGACGACCATATGTTGAAGCTTCCGTACTGTATCGCCATTACTGGATTTGTGTGCTTTGTGTTTGCCATATTAGTTCCTCATTTGTCAGCTCTTAGAGTTTGGCTGGGAGTTTCTTCAGTTCTCACCATGATTTTCACTCTTGTAGCTGTTGTTTATTCCATCAAAGACGGTGAGTTGATAAGTTTTTCCATGCAAATTTCTTGCCAGAATCACTGCTTTTATTGAGTTTTGGACCAATTGGATCGATGATTATAGGTGTGAAAGCAGCAGAGAGGGATTATAGCATTCCAGGAACATCAACAAGCAAGATCTTTACGACGATTGGAGGAATTGCTAATTTGTTTTTTCCATTTAATACTGGAATGATTCCAGAGATACAGGTGATGACTAGATTAAGCTCATAGAGGCATAGTTCATCCTCTCTTTGTTTTCCCCCCATCTTAGAGACTGAAACATATATATGATTTTCTTTACCAGGCGACAATTAGAGAACCAGTTGTGGGTAATATGATCAAAGCACTGTACGTTCAGTTCACAGTGGGGGTTCTACCGTTGTTTGCCGTTACTCTAGCTGGGTACTGGGGTTATGGATCGTCGACGTCGACTTATCTGCTAGGTGACATCTCGGGTCCAGTTTGGTTGAGGACGACGGCCAACGTCTCTGCCTTCTTGCAAGCTGTAATTTCTTTTCATGTAAGAGCTCGATCATTTCCATTTTCCTTGGTTCTATTCTGCTACGAATATATTGGAGTCTTTTAAGTTATGAATTTTGACGATGATCATTGTAGATATTCGCGAGCCCGGTGTACGAGTTCTTAGATACTAAGTATGGGATCAAAGGGAGTGCCTTGGCGGTCAGAAACCTGGCGTTTAGAGTAGCAGTAAGAGGAGGGTACGTGGTGTTTAGTACGGTGGTGCCTGCAGTTCTGCCATTTCTTGGAGATTTCATGAGCCTAACAGGAGCTATCTGTACATTTCCGATCGCGTTTGTTGTCCCAAACCACATGTATTTGGTGGCGAAGAAGAAAGAGTTGACAAGTCTGCAGAAGTTGTGGCATTGGCTCAACGTTTGGTGCTTTGGGCTCTTGTCCATTGTAGCTGCAGTTGCAGCCCTCAGGCTTATTGCCGTAGATTCCAAAAATTACCACGCCTTTGCTGATCTGTAATTTTCACTCCCAAGCTCCGATTGGAATCTCCACTGTTCAAAAGTTGATTAAATTCAGAACCGACATGATCTGATGACTGATGCTACGTATTATAGGAAATATTGTTTAAAGTTTAAAACTATTACTGTGTATTATAAATAACTTGTTATGTGATTGGTTTCATCATGTATTACCAATTTTTGGGTCTGAATTTATGTAATAATTTTTGTTATTTAAAATCTATCCATTTATTAATTAATTGGTAAAGTAATTAGTTTTTATAAACTAAAATAAATCAATCCACTTAATTTTAAGTTAAATTTAAATTAAAATCGTATCACAATTTTTATATTAAATAATATTATTTTATCAAATAACTTTCCAATTAAATATTAATTATTTTGCATATGATTCGTTGACTTAGAATTGGGCCAGTTTTCCAACACGAACCAAAGCCCATGGAGTTTCGGCTATATTATTTAGTGCGAACAGTCGGCAGTTAGGGTTTTGGCCTCTCTCCGACGGTGTCGTTTTTGTTCTGCAGCGAAGAAGATGGCAAGGGACGTCATGGAGAAAGAGTGAGGCCTTTAGTCTTATTCTATGCAAATTTCTGCTGTTTTGTTGAATATGGTTGGGTTCTTTTGCAGGGAGCTAGAGTTCGCGTCTTCATATGTGCTTATCCTAGCAATATATGAGGTACTTCTAATCCCTACACCCTAATACTATTCTCTCAGTTCCAATTAGCAATAGCGGCGTCTCCTTGCATAATATAGATTCCAAACATCCATGACTTTGATGTGCTTGAATTTACACAAACACACACACACACAAGCGTGTATCATTTTCTGCAGCTTTTTAAGTTATGTTCATAGTGGAATTAACCAAAAAAGTGATCTCTTTCATTCTCTGTCACATATAACATGAGGAAAGCTGTGGCTTTTAGTTTCAAAATCTCTTTAGGCTTTACTAATGGGTGGATTTTACTAAAGATATTATTTCATTCCAGGAATATCTGTTTGGTCCAATCTTTCAAATAATATCATCTGCCTGGTCCAAGTCGTTTTCCAACTTTCCTGTCTGTTTGGTTGCTGTCTTTAAGATGCAGAGACGGAACAGAACAAAAATTTAAAGACAGAACAGAACAAAAATTAGAGACAGTAAGCTGTTTGGTTATTAAGGATAGAACAGAAAAAATTGTCTTCGTCTGGAGGACAAAATGTGTTTGGTTGCAATGGACAGAACAAAAAAATAGTATCAA
>JAOQMS010000003.1:33371808-33429455 GCA_027563885.1 Erythroxylum longipes | reverse complement strand
CATGACTCTGAAATGCAGGTGGGTCAAATTTTTAGGACGTGACAAGCTTTAATGTCTCGGGATCTTTTGGGAACTTCCTTAACTCATTTTGTGATTGAGTTTTGAACAGAATTTAGAGACAGCAAATCAACCTCCTATGTTAGCTCATCACTTGAGTTTGCCGACAAGTTCAGCAGAAATGTCTGCCATGGAAAAGGTTCTGCAGTTTCAAGATTCCGTGCCATGTAAAGTTAGAGCAAAGCGTGGGTTTGCCACACATCCAAGAAGCATCGCTGAGAGGGTTAAAGCCTCTCTTCCTCCATTTTTTTTCCCCATTTAATCTCGAGAAATGGTTGCCAAAAACAGTACATGTAAGGACTTGTTATGTTTCAGGTTAGAAGAGCAAGAATTAGTGAACGGATGAGGAAGCTACAGGATCTTGTTCCTAATATGGAAAAGGTAGTATCTTCAACTTTCTTGGTAAGTTTAAGTTTAGAGAAGAAGAAGATGATGATGATGATTTGCCAATGGGGTTTGTGTTTTCCCAGCAAACACACACTGCAGATATGCTGGATTTGGCAGTTGATTACATCAAAAACCTTAAGAGTCAGGTGAAGGTATGTACTATACGATAAATATAGAAAAACAACATCACAATTCACATGCTTCCCCCGGAATTTGTGTAGCTTTTGCCC
This sequence comes from Erythroxylum longipes, assembly GCA_027563885.1. Classification (NCBI taxonomy): domain Eukaryota; kingdom Viridiplantae; phylum Streptophyta; class Magnoliopsida; order Malpighiales; family Erythroxylaceae; genus Erythroxylum; species Erythroxylum longipes. The sequence continues at coordinate 33,428,781 of JAOQMS010000003.1, read as the reverse complement.
TTTCGCAATTAACTGTTCCCTTTTTTTTTTTCCCCCCTCAGGTCCTGTCAGAGAATCGTGAGAAGTGTGTGTGCACAAATAAGCAATAAGAATGGCGGAAATTTGTCCACGTATCATTGCATTCATTTCTGAGTGTACGATTGATTGTCGTAAATGTAGCTTGAGCAGAGCCGCTTTCGTTCCATTGTGTGTAAAATCATCACGCGTTGAAAACAGAAAAGAAAACACAACTAATTCAATCATCCATTAAAATGGGAAGACATTGCATCAAAGAAGAGACGAAGAGTCCAAATCATGATGAATGAATTATGTGGTTAGGAGATAACAAGAGGGACCAAGACCAAGAATACGTAATAGAGATGACAAACTCATCCGATTTCGGATCAGGTCAAAATATCAAAACCACGTCGTTTTTATTCGAAAATTGAGATTTGAGTCTGGTTTGGATCACTGCTATTCTTAGTTCTTACAACTAAATCATAGTTTGTTAGTAAGTCATAAAAGCATTAGAAGCAGAAAGTGTTCTGTTCTTCGAACGTAAATTTTTGTTAATTACAACACTAAGACACATGTCCTTTTCGGGTGGTTTTGGTGATAACAAGATGAACTTTGACGTAAATAATTCAGAATTTCTACATACTTCTAATGGTTTCTTTTTCTCAACATCTAATTCACTTGTTCTCTTGTGTTTATTTTGACACTGACAAGTTTCGGTCCATCTATCCCCACCCACTTCTCTCTTTTTAACCTTCCCTTTAATGTCTGGTTTCATTTTCTTATATTTTAATCTCCAATCTCTTTGTCCGTGTTTGTGATTGGAATCATACCGCCACCACCTCCACTTCCGCCATTCCCAAAGCTCTGTTTCTGCCCTCTCCTACCTGGGTTCTTCCGGTTCGGTTGTTCTTGAAGTGGAGTTTCTTGTTAGAATTGAATCGGTTTGTGCATATTAGTTTGAGTCTTTTCCTGTGTGTCTTCTTTCTTTTTTCCTTGAATTTTTCTTCCCAGTTCAGGGTTTTTCGATCCTGTTAAAAGAAAGTGGAAAGAACACAGCCTTTTCAAGTAAAGATCTTGTCTTTATCTTCTTTAATGTTAATAACAACGTTGCAGAAGAATGGAGACAGATCTTAAGCAACATCCATCAAAAGTAGCTGAACTCTAGGCTCATTTGTGTTGGATGCAACTGAAAGAATAAAAAGTACCTTCCCTTGTACTTGGGTTAAACAAGAAACCTGAATCCAAGATGGAGTCAGATCTTCAGCTCCCCAATCATTTCTTCCAGGACCATCACCAGCAACAACATCATCAATATGAGCAAAAGCAGATGAGTTCAGGGTTGACAAGGTACCAGTCTGCACCAAGCTCGTACTTCTCTAGCTTTCTGGACAGGGACTTCTGTGAAGAGCTTCTGAATAGGCCAACCAGCCCTGAAACAGAGCGGATTTTCGCAAGATTTCTGACCGATTCTGGTGGCAACACCGACAACTCATCAAATCCTAATCTTTTCGACATCAAGCAAGATTCTCCGATGAGAGAATCAACCATACAAGTCGGCCAACAGGAGCAGACTTTGGGTTCAGAGAGTAGTATAGAGACAGCAAGGTTGCTTCAACAGAACAGCTACAGCTCTTCTTCCCAGAACTCTTATCAAAATCATTCCAAACCACCCTTACCGGATCACAATTCGAAGGGCACGGACCAGTTACCTCAGACGAAGATAATCGGTGGGAGTAGTTCTGGTCTTGTTAGGCACAGTAGCTCACCTGCCGGACTTTTCTCCAACATAAATATTGAGTTCGAAAACGGTATGTCCCTAAGCTTTTCCTTCTTAATCAAAGGTGTTGGAGACACAGCAAAAGAGGGGGGGAAAAAAGAAGAAGTTTTCCTTTCTCTTCTTCTGCTCTCTGAAACATCCAAATGAATGAATTGTAAAGTCAAGTGAATTGACACTTAAAAGCTCACTGATTTGATTTTTTATGATGAACAAACATTTTCTCGGGCAAGTGGGTGGGTTAAAGAAATAAGTTTGAAGAAAGGAACTAAAGTTGTTTCAAATCAAATATAATATGTCAAGTTGTTTGATTTTTGTTCTTATATATCTTAACAGGAATCTGGATTTAGTGGTTCTTCCCTTTCTGTGCTGGTACTGTTAATTTGACGAGTTCAAAAATGGTATTTCCAGGATATGCATTACTGAGAGGTATGGGGGAGATTGGAAAAGGTAACGAAGAAACATCTTTTTCTGCAACAAGCAGACCACCTGCGTACTCGGGTCGAATGAGTCCAATTTCCGAAATTGGAAACAGAGACAATATACTAGACTGTAATAATAATTATGTTTCAGGTTTCCCTGTTGGATCCTGGGATGACACAGCGACTGATAATAAGACCCTTTCTGGTCTGAATCCATCAGAAACTCAGGTGACGCAAGAATTTTACTACTGAGTTTGTTTAATATATGCGTGTTCTTCCTGAGAATTACACGTGATAACAAACCCTTTTTGTTGTTTTTATCAGACTATAGAGCCAACGAATCGACCTCCAATGTTGGCTCATCACTTGAGTTTACCAAAGTCTACCATTGAAAAGTTTCTGCAGTTTCAGGATTCTGTGCCCTGTAAGATCCGAGCCAAGCGTGGTTGTGCTACTCATCCAAGAAGCATCGCCGAGAGGGTAAGGTTTTCTGTTCTTCCCAACTGGTACGATTTACATACCGTGTGAAGAAGATTCGTTCATGAGTGTTCGTACAGGTCAGAAGAACTAAAATCAGCGAACGTATGAGGAAGCTGCAAGATCTTGTACCCAGCATGGATAAGGTAACCAGAATGTTTGTCCAAAATTAGTGGAACTATGTTTATGTGATTTTGGAGACTATTTTGCAGCAAACAAACACATCAGATATGCTGGATTTGGCAGTGGATTACATCAAAGATCTTCAGAGGCAAGTTAAGGTACGATGATAATGATGATGATGATACAGTAAATGAAAAATCCTGAAGAAGATAGGACCATTCCTGAAAGTTAGCTTATTTACCTTTCTTGTTGGTTGCTGTTCCAGGAGCTTTCAGAAAACCGTGCAAAGTGTACCTGCACATAGAAGCTGTAGCAGCAGAAAGTTGTCTGTGTCATATTATTATTATTATTATTGATCTGGTTATGTGTAGGGTCTATAAGAGTTTACAGTGTCAGGGAGAGAATGGGATGTAGAATAGTAAGTAGTCTTTTTTACAACTATTCTAAAGTAAAATTTTAGCTAAGAGATTAAAAGGAAACAAACTGGTATTCATCTAAACCTGCTAGTTACTTTCCTGCTATAATGAAGATGACTTATGTAGGTGATTAGGTCCATCCAATTCGTGCTAGTTCTGGTATTAATGTTAGAAGCTGAGTGAACGAGCAGTACCGTCCCACATCAGTTTTTGTCTTCTCTGATCAGATCTCTGTCTCAGACTCCTTGACAAAATAAATTGGACCTGCCATTTTCATGGACTTGGGAATTGAAGTCAATGTGACTTGTCGTCACTCACTTTACCTTTCCTCTTTATGTTCGAGTCTCATCTTATCCAAAATGTCCAATCCTCCATTATCACTTGTGGAGTATATGGACACAGAAAAGTTGAGTGGGAGGTACCAATTGTTAAAGTGAGATACTTTCTCATCCTAATAAAGTTTTGTGTACTCTTTCTGGTTCTAAAAGAGGACGTGTGGAAAAGGATGAAACATCGTTTTACATTAAGATTCGGATTGTTAATCGCGATTTATCGTAATTAGGGTACAAGTGTGGAAGTGGTGAGCAAGGTGGTGGACACAAGAAGACGGATCTCTCTATTCTATTCAGCATCATGTAGATGACGTTTGCCCTTTCCAAGCTTTTTCTGATAGTGGGGACGTGACCTAGTTCTAGTTACGTGGAGTGTGAGGAATCTTTTGTCGTTATTTTAATCATGGAAGCAATATTACTTTAGTGAGATTGTAAAGCTGAGTTGTTATGATACTAAACATATATTAGTCAGATGAAGTACATATCGCATTTAGTTGCGAAAATGACATTCAAATTAAAATAAAATGTTTCGATATATCAAATTAGTAGCTCTATTCAATAAGTCAATTACGAAAGCAATGTTTATAGACAGATATACACACCATCGTGGTCAATATGTAGTTAAAATATACATATACATAGGATACACAAGAAAAGAAATCAATCAAGACCACTCCTTTCAGTTTGGTCCGAATTGAATATTCTGGTCCAACCCTTCTTAGGCTCGTGAGTATAATCAGATTTCAGATTTTGTTGTCTGATATATCCGATCCGGCCCATTCCTTAATACTACCTTCATCAACGGAATGTTATTTCAAAATTTGAGTCATAACAAATAGTCAACAACAACCTAAGTTGGAAATGGAAACGCCACACAACCTTAATTTTATGCAGCTCACCGTCCGACTGTCAGAAATTTTTTTTCCCCCAAGACTCGGAAGCAATTATCATTCAAAATTCAAAACTTTCTTATTTTCATATGGTACCTTACAAAACAGAACAAAACAAAAAATTACGACTTTTGATTTTGATGTAAATACTGATTTGGTAGACGATGGGGTTTCCCTCCCAAATCTCAAATCTCAAATGGGATTTGAAATCCAGCAAGTTTTGGTAACTCATTCATTCGTATGATCTCTTCCTTTGTGCTTCGTCTTCCCAAAAGTTATAAATCTTTATCGCAATCATACACTTATAGTTAATGCTAATGGAAGAAGTCGACGACACTTCCCATGCTTTCCCTGCACCACAGCCTTGGCTGGTGAGTTTCTTTCCGGTTCCGTTGTCTTCTGGGCGGCTTTCCAGCCACTTCACTCCTAGCCGCCGCATCCCTTCGGTGCATTCCCGCCTCTTCGCTTGGGTCTCTCTGCAGGGGCGTCTGGTTAATGCGGAGGAATCTAGTTCCGCTGAATCCGTATTTAAAGGTTTAGACTTTTGTTCCAGAAAAGATGAAATCGTGGCCTGGGAGCTCTTCACTCCTTTACAAAGATTCCTACTAGTTGCTGTCATTGCCGTTGCAGTTGCTGAATCCAACAAGAATCGCGTTATATCCCAGCTCCGAAAATCTGTGAATCTTCGGGTTTGTCATTTCACTCCTAAATTTCCTTTCTTTGTCATTAAGAGAAAAGAAGTGTTTGTTTGATTTTGTTGTACTACGCCATTACTGTTTAGGATGAGGTGTTATCGAGTATGCAGCAGAAGCTGGACAATTTGTGTGAGCAGGTTAATAATGGTAGGAGCAAATGTGAAGGATTGGCTACACTTGATGATCTTGGATGCCACAAGATTCAATTTTCTCAATGTGGTTGTTGGCATTGTGATCAACATCAACATCTCTTCTACTCTAGTTTGTTGGTGAGTGAGTGAGTGAGATTTTCAAATTCAGCAGAACTGTTTTCGATTCACTGATTTTGTAATTTAAACTGTGTCTTTGATTTAATTGTTGCTAGGGCAACAAAGTTCCTACCGGGGATGAGGTACTCCAATACAGGCTACCTTTCGGTAATGAAATTGAACAAGAAGAGCGGCGCTTGTCTGATTGGTCTGATTGGGCTCCAAGTGTTACTTCTACACAAGATATCCAGGTAACTCTGAATATGCCTTCGTGCACATATACTGATCATACCAGTTTAACTTGTTTCCACAATCAAAGATTTAATCTTGTTAACCAAGTATGTGAGCAGTAGCTCTCATTTCAACTGCCAGTTTATTTTTAGTCTGGAATATCCTAAATCATAACAGTTTATTCTTGGCTTGGATGCATTGCATAAATGTTGGTGATTTTGCCCGAAGCGGTGGAACTTGAGTTAGTCAAGCTATATACAAGGAATTATAGGCAATCTCGATAACAAGCTGTTTGGTAGATAGGAAAATGACATGTTTCTGCTTATTTTGGATGCATAAATGGTTCTTAAAATGAATATATTTATGTTATTTTCCTTGAAAACCACGTACTCCCTATATTGATTGTAGAATCATTAAAATGCTGGTAATGTCTTAACCTGTGAAAGTTTATATCCATGTGTTACAGATGAACACCTTTACTGTAGACCAAGACATATTTAATTTGAAGAGGGAATGTGAAGAGAAAGATGCAACCATAAAGGAGCTGGCAACTGTCCTACAATCAAGCAAGATGGCTGGATCAAAGGTTTGATCAAGTTGCGTTTGTTTTGTGCTTCTGATGCAACTAAACTTTTCTTACAGATTTCTTACGTTTCTCTTTTATGACAGAGAATTGCAGAGCTGGAAGACATCATTCGCAGGAAAAACATGATGATTACAAAATTTAGAAGGGACGTGCTGATATTAGAAGAAAAGGTAAGTAGCTGTTCTTACGTGCATTATACCTATCCTATTCAGGTTCTCCCACTTTCAACTTGTTATAGCGTGACTTTCCTATTTGGCACTCAGACTGCTTGATGGTTGTTAAGATATCCCTGATTTGTAGCACATTGAGGAAGTTGAAAGCTGCAAATTATGTTTATCTGTCTTTCTATTATAATGATTTTGCCCTGCCATGTAAATTAACGTTATCGTGGAATTAGTTGTATTTGATCGGAGAATAATTGGTTAAACCTCTGGAGCTACTATGATGATATAAAATTTTATTATGCAGTTGGTGCATCTTACCAGACTTCAGCGACCTTCCTCTTCTGCTTCTTCTACCTTGCACAGTTGGAAATTTCCAGCCCTGGTGGATAACATTGTTTATGACATGGACAGTTCTACTAGTCCTTCCTCATCTGATTCGGATACCTCTCCTAAAAATCAAGAACGACCTCATGCTATTAAAATTCCCGTGAGTGAGCACTTTCCAGGCTTGAAGTTGTATCTTTCAGGATCAAGATTCCTACTTTAATAAACTAATTACAACCCCTCTCTCCTTTTTCCTTTCAAAATGTAGGAAACACCTCTGCAGAAAAATGATCTTGTCTTGGCAAGAGACCTTGGATCAGCACCAGCAAAGCTCTCAAGTTGTGTGAAGTCTAGATCAGTAAGTCCTCTTAAAGAAATATCAACCAATCATAGGTCTGGAAGAATTTCTTCTTTGAAGCCAAGACAACTCTCTGCTGCTGGTTCTGATTCTAAAAAGATCAGAAAGCGAACTCCAAGTATGGCAAAGGATGCAGCTCCAAAAAGGAAATGGGTCTAGCAATTTTATTCTTAGGACTCTCTTTGTCTTATAATATGTTACTGAATTGAACTACATTATCAATATTTGGGACAATATTGGCAATCCTAGCTTAAACCTTTATAAGAAAAATGTAAACAATAATTACATATATGTACTGGGCAAATACTTATTTTTCCTCAGTTGTCCTTTTTTTGTTTATTTTTATGTTCTCCTCCTAATTATCCACCTATATACATATAGTTGATATTTTAATCATGTCTTAAATTTATCTAAATTTAATAAATAAAATTAAATTTAAATTATTAGTCAAGAATAAGGTTGTATATTATTTGACTTGATTCTGAGTTGGTGTGTACGCATTTCTATCCACTAATTGTGGTATCCACTATTGATAAAATGAAAAACCTTTTTGTGACTCTCAATTCATTTATTTCTATATCAGTACCAGCGCTTATTCATTTATTGTTTCACCAAACAAGAAACAACACGATACCTGGTCTCGTCCCTCACACTCTCTCTCTCTCTCACACACACACACTAACTAGAATCTGTCTACCATAGCTTCTCACATAGATTCTTAAAGCTCTCTCGGCTTAGTTGGGAACTGGCTCCATAACTTATGGAGGTATCTCTTATATGATAACCAGCTTCTCCATAAGTACATGTACATACGTATGCTAGGTGATGACTCGGTCAAGATAGAGAAAAAGTCAACAAAAGATGTTACCAAGGTTGAAGGTTCTACCTTTATCTCCTGTCCTGTTCTAGCAACAAGCCCTTTTAATTATCATCTATATCTATCTATCTATATATATATATATATATATATAGAAAGAGAGTACTTTAGGTAGCTCAAAACATGTCCCTGGATCGAAGTAATAGTGCTAGGACATCGCCTCCTGAAACTCCCTCAAAATCCTTCACTGTTCTCTCCATCGAGTGTGTGAAGGGCAGCTCGAAAGCCGATGAGTGGACCTCCGACATGCTCCAAACCGGCGACATAGTTGAGGAGATCCTGATCGGATCCTCACACTCACAGTCCCTCAGCTACAAGTCTCCTTTCAAGAACGGCAAGTCTGGGGTTCAGAGGGTCCTTCACTCTTCCTTCAAGAATAAAGAGACCTCTATTCTTGTCCGAGTCAGAAGGGGCCGAGACGAGTTCGCTCAGCTTCAAGCCTGTATCGTCCCCGACTCCTCCTCCAAGAAACAATACATCTTGAGGTCTATAGCTGACCCTAACTACGCTGTTGCCTTCTCCGATCGCTCCGAGGCCGATTGCTTCGAGTTGCAAGGTTAGAATTCATTTATCTCTGTCTCTCTCTATATGCACACATACATTGCATACTCATCCACCCCCATCCCACCGGCAGCGGTCACCACCCCCTCCTCCTCCGCATTTGTGTTTTTTTTTTCTTTTCACTTGTCTCTTCGGCTTTGACTTTTCTATTCTCCACGTGTCTAGCTATGAGTGCTTTCATTCATTACTGGTCTCCTGATTTCAATATCTGACCTTTAACGACTAAATGCGTTTGCTATATAATATACCCTGTAATGATTCCGAATTAATAAAGTAAAAAAAATACTGTATAGATGTAAATGTAATCACATGAAATCCTCTGTACATGAACGTTGTTACAACCCTATTCTAATCAATTTTGTTCCGTAGATGTATGGTCGAGATTTTGTGAAACAGGTAAGAATTGATTTATGAAAATAGATGATCTGTACCGTAATTCTAGAAGGGCAAGGAATATTGAGAGACTAGCGTTGATTTGATTGGTTATTGGTGGGAAATGGAAATGGAAATGGAATTGGAATTGGGAGGTGTTGACTAGTGAGTCTCACGTGGTTCTACTTTTTCCTTTGATATATGTAGTGTTAGAATTTGGGCTGTGAAAAGACATTAAGAAATGAAATTTCTCGAGTCAGATTCAGGGTACGTACTGCAACTCCACTTGGACCTCTTTTCTTGTTCCCACTTCCAAATACATACCCACTTGTTCCTTTTAATGATTATCCAAGACGAATATATATTGCCGGCTTTTCTGTATCAATTTCGGAATTAAATTGTTGATCCCATTCAATGATTCAATTCAATTCAATTAATTAGCTCTACATCGAGGGGGGAAAAAAAAAAAGGGTTAGGTCGAGCTCCACCGTCAGTTTTTCCATTAATTCCATGTTGTGATTATAGGTTGACTTGGGAAGTTGTTGGCGGCTATATCTCCGTTCCCATTTTCCCAGCATCGGGATTTGACCTTTTGCAAAACTCTCGCCAAGCTTAATATTTGTGATTAATTTTCATTTTGCAGCTTCAAGAAGCTCGAGAATTGTAGGGGCATTAACAAGGGCAAAGCTACAAGATGGATATGTGTCGTATCCATGGGGAAGAGGCATGCAAGAGGTGTTAGCTGTTCCCAATTCAAGCTGCTTTCTTTCCATGCTTCTCCTGCCAAAAGCTTCTGACCAAGTTGCCTCTCGTTACAATGATTTGGAAGACACTCTTGCCAGAGCCAATGCTTGGCTCTACGCTTCTCAGGCCTCTGGTATCCCCATAGTTTTCATGAATATTCAGACCGAGTCCCTCCTCACCAAGGTGGTATTGTTTATAATATGATTATTGTCGTTAATATTTAAGCGCAATGTTTTGTATAGTTGGTGTTGTTTAACCAATTTTTTATGGTTTGGATGGAATAGATATCAGGAGAGACGGCATCGTCAACGGTGAATGCTGGGTCGTTATCTGATTTGTCAAATCTTGCCAATGCAAGCTTGTACGGTTTTGAGGACTATCATGGAGTGGACATTGGTGTTGTAAGAGCAGTTCGTCTCTGGTATGCTCCTCTATGTGGGGAGTTTGGTATAGAAATCAAGATCAAAGAAGATGATGCAAAGCTTGGATTCGCCATTAGTCGCACGGAAGAGGTATGATATGAAAATGAAATCAATCAATCAATCAATCACATCTGTTACGTTATCTTGCATGGCAATGGATGGATGATCCATTCCTTTTGTTTTTCGTTATCAGGGGTTTATCTACATATCGTCGGTGATTAGCGACGATGAGAACGTCCCGTCGACGCGGTCAGGACTGAGCAATTTGTACAGAGAAGCAACAAGTGCGTCCAGGCTGTTAGTGGTGTCGAGAGTATCGAACCAGAAGGTGCTTCCATGGATGGTATCGTCGACAGGAGCGATTCGGTGCTTTGACACGGTCTCACTGAGCCAGAAACTTTCTTTGCATAGACATGCAAAAGTGTCAATCGTAATGCACGTGTTCTTATGGGACAGAAGTGTTGTAGCGTCGTCTCCGAGTCCAAACTCCAGAGCTTGGATCACCACCCCAACCCCCGTCTCAACCCCTCTTCCTCCACCTTCACCTCCACAAATAAGGCCAAATGATAACCAAGTTTCGCCATTGCCGCCGGAGGACGGTGGTCATGAGGCGGAGATTAAACTTGACAGAGACACTGCTGGTGAAGTGTCATTCAGATTCCACGATTTTTCACTTGCCAACAATTGGGTCTGACTCTGGTGTGACGTTCAAGTTCTACCTTGTGTTAATAGTTAGCTCACGTATCTTTACATTGCTCCTCATAATCTTCTTTTTTTATATATATTTTTTGGTTGAGTATTTACATAATAAACAATAAGCTACGTAGAAATGTTTTTGAAGCTGAAAAGAAAAGTAACAGATTACAGGTTCATGTAATTTATGTCATCTTACTCTGACCACAAAGAAAAAAAAAAAAGAACACCTAACAAAGGAGGTAATAAAGAAGCTAAAGGTTCTAACGGAGAGGATATGTGTAACGTTGACAAATGGGTAGTGAATGGATGGAAGTTTTGAGTTAGAATTGAGTTTAGCATAAATTGATTATAAAATTATTTTGACAAATTTTTATATTGATGTTATTCTAATTCAAATATTAATTAAATTTTAATTGTTCGACTTGAATTTGAGTCAAATAATTTAATTTTGAAATAAATATGAAAAAGTTAAAAAAGAGAAATCTAATTTATAAGAACTTATTAATTAATAAAATTAATTGAGTAGTGGAGTTTTTTAATTATTAGATAATACCACTAATTATTAATTATTAATAGGTGAGTATTGAAATAAATGATAAACTTATTCCTTCCTAACCACAAGTTGATAGGTTCAATTTTTATACTAAATGAATTTCCTCCGACTCCCCCAAAATTGGAGCCTTACGCGCTAGGACATGTGCGTTTTTTTTTTTGCTAGTTGTTACTTGTTGGGCCGACTACATTAGTTGTTGATTCACTTTGTCGGGCTGGGTTACAGACACTACCGTACATGGGTTGCTGCTTGTTTGGCGGGAAAATGGAAGTGAAAAACGACTCCTCGGGCTCTCTCTCTCTCGTAAGGAAAATGGAGAAGTACTTGAAGAAGATGAATGACGTTGCCGCTTCTCTTCAATCTTCAACGCACTCTCCTAAGCCCACAACCTTTCAGAGGTAAACTCTTCTCCTTCTTCTTTTATATATATTAATGGGGTTAAATTAAATGTTGAGATTTTGATGCATTTCTGAAACTTAAATTGGGAGAAGACGCGGGGCACGGAAGATGATGATGGCCGCGAGTGAGTTGATCGGAGGATTCAATCCCAAGTGCCGCCGCCACTTTTCTTCTTTACTTCTCCAATCCTACTCTCAGGTCAGGTCACTCCCTACCCTTCCTTCTATTTCCTTCAAGTTTCATCTTTTATAATACCCTTTAGTATTATTATTAGCTCACCAATTTTATTTTGTTTTGAAATAAAAAAAGATAGGTGCATTTCCGCATTTATATAATGTAAATGGAGTTCCATGCCCAACCCATGTATGCCCTCCCTCCCTTATTTTCAATATCAATATCGTTTCTTTATTTAAAAGATTTATGAAGTTGGCAATTGTATAATTTGGCAGATGAATCAGATTGGTGTCATCTCTAACAGGGAAGAGGGTTCTCCTATTTCCAAGTAATACCAAATTCAGTATTCGGTTTACTCATTTCTCAAATAGTTTCTTTTATGTTCATTCATACTCCTTTCTTTCATATACACCAACAATGCCATCTGTTGTGTGTCTCTTCTTTTGTCAGGCATGGCATCTCTTCCCTTGAATTTGACAATAAGGTGAATTAATGTTTTCCTCCCCTCATTATCAAGCTTCCAGCTTCCAGCTTCCAGCTTCCATGTCTTTTGTTTACTTTTAGCTTCTTTCTTTCTCACTTCCTTATTTGTCCAATTTATGGTACATATGTCTTCCAGGGAGTTTACTTAGTGTCAGTAACCAAGTCGGGATGCTTAATGGTTCTTGATTTTGAATCTCTCTACTCTCAGACTCTTCATTCATTTCCTTGTAAGTTCCTGTTTTTGCTTTACTCCATGCTACTGTGCATTTGTTTTTACAACAAGTCATTCAGTCACCCATATCTTCTCCTACTTGTGTCGTATATTTTGTCAATTTGCTTGAAGGTATGGATGAAGATGAAAGCAAACATGTATTCCACATTTCTTTGCATCAACAACTCGACTCTGTTGGCTGGAACTCTGCTTACCAAGATGAGGTTTGGGCATCCATTTTTCTTTTAATGTCTTAGATAACTTTTTTTTTTTGTCAGCTAATTCTTAATTCCTTTTCTGGTTGCTCTTTCTAAATCCTCATGATTGCATAAATTATCATGGATTGATTGACCATCTTGCTGGAAATAATCGTATAAAAATGACGACGTTCAGTATATAACTTTCCTTCTCAAGGAATGTGAATCTTTATTGAACCTTTTGTTTGATTTGTTTGCATTTATAGATTGCTTGTACCTCTACCAAAACCAACGAAGTTCTCATTTTTGATATTGGTTATGACTCTTCTGATCCAGCTCAGGTAAGATCTCTTTTCACCTCTGGTAATATTATTCATTTTTCATATCATGTCCAGCCGGAAACCTTTTATCGAAACTACTTCCTCAACAGATTTTCTGGTCACTCCTAATCATTTTATCCCTTTGCAAAGCAGTTTCAAGAAGCTCCAAGTAAACTGATTATTTTGACTTCTTGTTTGCTTTTCATCATTTTCACCGTTTTGCTTGTTTAGACAGGCAACTTTCTGAAGTGTTTTGCTTTTCTCTTAATTGGATACCAGTGTATATTTCTTTATTTTCAATGCAGGTGCTAAAAACAAGACGCAAAGTCACTGTTCATGGGAATGACATTCGGAAGGGACTGACTGATATAGCTTTTTCAACAGATGATAAATCAAGGTTTGTGAAAAGTGGCAAGCACTTCTCTAAACTTAAATTTGGTGCCAAACTTGAGCCCTAAAGTTGTGAAAGATGAACTGATTATAGTAATAATGAAGAGCAAGTTGCATGTGAAAAAGGAACAGCTAGTAGCTTATACCTTTTTCATGGTTTGGAGACTGCTTTGCATGCAACATTCTAATACTGAATTATTAGTCTAACTACTTTTGTCACACTTCAGCGGCTCCTATGTATGTCTATCAGTTCCTTTATTTGATTCTTTCCTCTTACATTGGTAGGTTAGTTAGTTCAGATACAAACGGTGCAGTCCATGTATGGGATAGGAGGATGAGTGCTCTTCCTTGTCTTGAGCTTGCAACTAATAACTATAGCTCCATAAACAGTGTCAAGCTAAACGTGGATAATCAGGTTGGTGACTGCTTGAAGGCATCACTTGCTTAGGCATGTTTCTGCATGATATCCTTTATATTTGCACTTTTGAGTTTGCATGTAGCAAATTAAAAAATACTAGCAAGGATATTGAAAAACGTGATGCTATTTAAATTTGTTATTCATTCTTATGCTAGGATGATTGAATATGCATTGTTATTAGGTAAATTATTTCATATATCTTGAATTGTGTGCAAAATATCAAATATATCTTAATTTTTATTTTGTGATGCTAAATATCACGAGTTATATATGTGTGTGTGTGTGTGTGTGTGTATTCCAGTTAGTAATAAGTTAATTATGCTGAATTATTACTTTTATAAAGAATTTAATACTTGAAATTTTGTGCAAATGTTATAATAGTCCATTGCACCTTTGATAAAATTTGGAAAAATATCTGACAAGGAGGTTTTCTTTTACCATTTTTAAATTTCGAAGTATGAAAAATCATAAAAATAAAAGAATAGATATAAATGATAAAAAAATATTTTCTATATGATAATGAAAGCATTATTAATTTGACCACCGTCAAGATCTATCACTAATAGTGTTACAGTTATATATATATATATATATATATAAGCTATCATGATATGTAGTGTTAAAGGTTATGATACATTTGATAAATTGTCGGAAAGTCAAGACATTTAAAATAATTTGCTATTATTATGATACATTTGATTAGTCTTTTACTTTGTCGCTCTTTGTTTTTCTATATCTAAGTGATTAAAGTATATGATAACTAATTTAATTCTAGATGATTTTTGGGGCTGGTAGACGTGGTACAATTTACATGTGGGACTTCCGTGGAGGACGAGCATCTTCTGGTTTTCAAAGTCACAGAGAGGTAAGCTTTTAAAGCTATTGCTCAATGTGCATCTTTGGGATTCTGAAAACATTGATTATGGCCCTAATGGGGACGTTTTGCTAAGCTTTGGTTCAATCAGAAACTCCGTTTTAACAATACAATTTCCTTCTAGCTAGGTTTTCTTGTCACTTGTTCATATTACTGTCAAATAGTTGATATTATGCTTCCATTTGGCTTCCTGTTCTGGAAGAAATTTAATTTCATTTACCTACAATTTCTGTTCCTGCCTTTCGTTGAAACAGGTATGCCATCCTCCTGTAGCATCTTGGAAGTTGGCATCGATGTTAGAAAAGATAGGCCCTTTGAAGGTATTCCTATTGCACTATTCCTTATGTTGAATATTTTTCAAATTATAATTCGCCTTTCATGTTTGATTTAGAGGAAAGTGTGGAGCAATACAACAAATTTAATGGGATGCTTTTAGTTCAGAACCTGCCTGTGAATGTTATCCCCATTAACCATTTATTCCCATCACTATGCAGGCGCAATCAAACATTGTCTCCAAGGAAGTTCACTCCATTACTTTTGATCCCTCTTGCCCGCATCACTTAGCATTTCATCTTGATGATGGCTGGTAGGTCAGCATGTAAAAGCATTTTTTATCTTCCCGCAGTCTGCAATTTAGTTGTTGTCCTTTCGGCTCTCTTCTGCATTGTTAAACTTGAACAAATTTCTTGATAAGCTGATCGGGACTTAAGAGTTTTGATAAATTCTGCCTTTCCATGCTATTAATAATTTGGTAATGATAACCAATGACTAATTCACAAGCAATTCTATAATGAGACAAGTAAAGGAAATTGTACAAAAGAATCTAGTACAGTTGCCCACTGTCTGAAATCAAAGGTAGGTCTCGAGTTCTGAGCCTGTGCTATATGCCAAGGACCAATGCCAATGTCAAGCATTATCAAGATGCTGGACAAGAAAAATGATATGCTTACACAGACTCAAAAACTATCATTGCAGGATAAATTGAAGTTGATACATGCTCATCCATTGGCCTTATTGTAATCCACATATCAGGTGTGGGTGGCTTCAGCATAACTGGGAATCTGTTTCTCTTTTGAGCATACTTTATGCTGTAGTATGTTGTAATGCCGCATGGTATTAATGGCTCGTGTGTTATATTCACCTGCATCAGCTTTACAACAGATCTTCCAACAGGATAGGCTGGTGACCTAACTTTATAAATTAGGAAAAGATCAATTTGTTATGTTTATGTCAAATAACAATAAAGATTCGGATGGTGCTTTCCATATTGCACCTGCAATATGCATTACTTTGATTGCAAGAGTCGAGTAGTAGTGAGGGTATGCCCATCATTGTGATGCTTGCAACCATGGATAGTTGCTATGTGCCTTTTACTCTTCAATCTCCATCTGCATTCATTGTTTTTCCGTATTTAACATAACAGAATAGTTCTGGTTGATGATCTGACTTCTTCTCTTATGATTAAATTCAGGTCAGGCATTTTGAACACTCATAATTTTGAAATCACTCACATTCATTGCCCTCCTCCAGCTTGGTTGTACGTAAATTTGGCGGTCTGAGATTATGCTATTCATCATAATATCTTATGCAATAATAGACTAATTAATTTAGTGCTTTTTATTTCCTGATCAGGAATGATGCCAACACTATCTCTAATCTATTATACTTCAGAAAACCATCATGGCTGCCAGCGTTATCAGTAAGACACATCAACTATTATTTACCTATATCAGTATCTAATTTGCTATATGTTTGAGGTTTTTCAATAAACCTATCATGCATATAATTCAATTTGGAGATTCTACGGGCAATGTTTGGTCATCTTATGAGCTTCTTGGCTTCTTCTTGTTTCAAGACAGTGTGACTAGGGATGCAATTGTCTGCCTTAAAGATATCAAAGCCTTTGATGCTAGTTGGAAAACAACAGACTAACTCATGCAGTTTGGTGATAGACTTGTCAAGATGAGATGCACTAGAGCATAAAATTACGATGAGTTTGAGTACATGGTTACAGATATCAGTGATGACGTGAAAATGGGGAATGTTGCTGTAATGTTTAATGTATTTACATTTTACGTCAGCTAAACTTTACTTCGTCTGAGTTGGTATTCCTTTCACGATCCAAATGTAGATTAGCTAGCTTGCCATGCCATTGGCTTTAGGGTTCAGATGGCATTGTTATGATGACTGCTTGATATTTACTTCATTAATGTGTTCCCGGTTCATTAATCGACACAAAACTCATCTCAGGCTTGTTACTGCTTGGTTTTGAACCATTTGGTTTCTCGTTTGTTGAACATAATGTTTCTCTTTTGCAGATCTATGTGATTGGATCATCATCTGATAATGGCATTCATCTTTTAGATTTCTATCCTGACCCTAGTTCTCCCTGCCATGTGGACTACAGGTAAACAATTGTATCGTGAATAGTTAGTATCAATTATATATTGGAGTGCCACTAAAAGAGCTTCTACTGTTGTTAACCTATTAAACTAGGTTGACATTCCTTTTCATCCTCCTCATCCTACCTTTTTCAGCCTAAACATTTGTGCCTACTTGTCATGGTGATCGTTATGCTTGTTTGATTTCTCTTTATGATCTGAATAATCAACTAAATATTTGCTTGATTTCTGTTTGGTTGTGCTAGAGAGGATACAGAGATGCATTCTGGAATGGTTAACAGATGCAGGCAAAATAGGTTTGTTCCATTATCTGAAGGTGTTACAACATGTGCCACTCACCCTCTCAATGGTACTATCGTAGCTGGAACCAAGGTGTGTGCTTTTAGATTATGAACATATCTTTTTGAGTTTTAACCAATAGCTTTGCCTCCCCCATTGAACATAGTTTCATCGCTGACATTTTAGCTCTTTTAATCTGTTTACTGTTTATATAAGTTCTGAAGGATGGATTATTGGTTTTACTCAGAATTCTTCGTTGCTGGTTGTATCCCAACAGAAGCATTCGATTAAAGGAGATTGAAATCTCAAGAGTAGAAGTAGGGGGAATTCATTGGGATGCCTGTAGAAACTGTCTGGAGCAATTTCATACCCTAGAAATTGGTCAGAAAAAAAAAAGGAACAAGACTTGTCTCTGACTCTCTGTCCTTAGCAAGAATCATCGAGAGCACCAATCTATGTCTACTAATTAGCTAGCTAGCCCATGCTTCATGGCCATTGTAACTTTTCTGAGAGTTTATACGTTAGAGCGTGAGTATTGGAATCCACTTTAGCCAAGACGGAACCAAGTGAAACAGGACAAAAACTAAGCGTTGTACGAGGAAAAGCAAGCAAATATTGGTCTTTCTATGTTTGCTTTTCGACCTTCCACTTCCAAAATCTACTGAAATTGGCAGAGAAAGTCCATATGCCTATGCGTGCTCCATTCCTTCCTGCAATCTTTTCCTGCTCTGCTCTGTTCTGCCCTGCTTTGGACTTGCTTCCATCCTTTAATGTTTGTTCTTTTATTCCGTTTTGAAGTCCTTCAGAGAAAGAGACATCCAAGTCCTACACTTTTTTTTTTTCATCCAAAGGCTGCAATTGCAAATTAATGGCATTCGCTATATTCACGTAAATCTACACATTGCATAGACATGTAAACAAATACTATTTCAACCATATGATCAAATATATAATTAATTATTCTGCACAAGTTAATTGGATAAGTTGCTTTTATTAAAAATTATGTGGGAGATTTTTGGATACACAGCCACATGACATATTCAAGGATTAGGTGAGTATTAGGTGGTTTTGAGTAGGAGTGTGAAGTGGGGTACATGGGTTTTGTGTTCTTAAACAAGTATACTTGTGATCATAGCTTCTTCAACTTTACCTGCTATCCATTTCGGTTATAAATTAAAATCAGTTACCATTTCATATGATGCTATATTATAAAACTTTAGGATTAAGTACTAGGATCAATGATATTAACAAGTCCATGAGTTTTTCACTCTTTGTGTTAACAACTTATTACGATTTAAAATGATTACGATTGGATTTACTTGATTGGTAACTTATATTCATCATCTTGAAAAAGTAGTAACACCTAAAACATCTCACTGAATCGACCCAGATCTCAATTTTTTTCTCCATTCCATGATAATTTAATGATAAAATGCTCTACTTTTGGAGATTAGTTACAATAATCCCCAAAAGTTTCAACTTTTCAACATCTCAAAGCAAACGGCAGCGGAAGTTGGTTAACTTAACCTAGTTAAGGTCAAAACAATACGAAAAGCCAAACTACCAAGTAGTAGTATTAGGTCTGAAGCTTTCTCCAAGTCAAGGATTATATATCCTGAGTAGGTTTTTGAACAAAGTAATCAAAACCACCTTTTTGCATGTGGGAACTTTGAAGGAAGTGAAGAGAGTGGTTGGCTCACTAAGCTATATTTCAATAAACTAATCAAATCCATCAACCTTCGTTTTCTAGTCCTACCTGGAATTCCATTCTCAAATACTAAACCCATTGCCCATAGCTTGCTTATGGATCTTCTCTTCCAAGTACTGCCCATAGCTTGCTTATGTATCTTCTCTTCCAAGTATATATCTATACACATGCACACCATTCCGGGGAAAGTTTACAGCTTTAATAATGGAGTTAAAAGGCCTCTGTTTGGTCACAAGGATGGCACTATCTATGCTTCACAAGATTCACTGTTAAAAGGGGAAAACAAAATGGGATGTAGACAACAGATGTTTGGAAGGTAATGGATCATTCTGTTCCCCACGTCGAACCTTTTCTTTCGGCAACCAAAAATTTATAAAAAAAAGAGGAAAAAGAACTGCTTAGTACATGGTCCAAACTACCATCACTCTGTTCTGTTTTTAAGCATCTCGTAATCATTCACTCTGGTTTAGTTATTTTGTATTTATTGTTCAAGAGACAGAGCAAAGAATCTTATAATCCTTTCTTTAGGACCACTACTTCGTTGTATTGTATTGTATAATAGTAATAGCAAGCAAATAAAGCAGATCAACAAACAATTTGTGAACTTCAATTAACATCTTTATCACAACAAATTGAAAAACCCTTTTGTAGTAATTGAGAAGTGGGTCTAAATAATACCCGTAATCAGACAACTGAGTTGCATGATTAGTTTCGTATGATTAGAGCAGTAGTTAACAAAATTAGGAATTTGGGTAGGGTTAGGGATAGTGGGTATGCAATGGCATCATCTTCTTCTGATAGTCGTAGTAGTAGTAGTACTTGAAGCAATCATGTCCAAAGTGGTACCACCACTACCCAATTGCCACCATTTCACGTTTTGGCATTATTTTGTGGAAGTATGGCGAGTTTTATGACCTCCAGACTTTTTTAGGATAACCCTTTTCTTCTCATTTTTTGATTTTCAACTCTTTTGCTACTGTATAATGCAGTGCAAGTACTTAAAAACTACTACTGCAAAAGAAAACCATTACTCCTCCCTGTGCTCTTTCTCTCTCTGCTTCACATGCTCACATTCTATTACCGAACAAAAACAGAAGCTGCTTGGAATTTGACATACCCTTTCTCTATCTACCTAACTTCTCTGGTCGTCACTACATTCAATATCATCCTCATATCTATAAATCAAATCCAAACCATTAGATACCCTTTTGAAAATCCATTTTGTTATTTTTCATTCTTCATCTACTCTACTATATACTTGTATTTTTTCCTCCTTTCCTTGTTCTATTGTTTAGGTGTATATGCTCTGCTTCTACTCTGTTTTCTTTTCTTTTTATCCATGGCAGCTACTGCTACTCAAATCTTTCAAAGCAATGACAAAAATAAAAACAACACCCACCAGGACCTTAACAGACAAGAGATACAAGCTGCCATTGCCAAAGCAGTGGAGCTAAGAGCTCTCCACGCTGCTCTCACGCAAGGAAACAGTCCTGCAAATATGAGATTCCCATCTTCTTCACCTGGTTCACGCCCTGTTTCTCAATTCTCTTCTCAGGATTACCCTGTTTTCACTCCTGTGAGTCCATTTTCTTTTCCATTTCTTCATTTCAACATTTGGATTTCCAGTTCTTGTTTCACCATTTTGATGTTGGATATGTGCATTTATTATTTTTGTCTCTCGAAGTAAAAGGGGTATCTTTGTTGTTACTCCATTGTCTATATTTTGCTTCCAAAACAAGTTTCAAGGTTCATAACTGGATCAATAAAACTATCATATCATGTATCTGTATTTGCTTGCTTTTCAAGTTTTTGCGCATATTAACAAGTCTTAGAATTAACAACTTTCCTACTGAGGTTGCCAAGTTCCAAAAACTGGATCTTTACACTACTGTATTATTGGTTCCTCACTTCCTTAGCGTTTGTGACTCGGATTTTCAAATGGAGTATTTTGGTTTTTTCTTAGCTTCACGATGAAAAAAATTCCCAGAACCCGAATTCGTTTCTTGTTGAATTACTAACTTAGAATGTGTGATTTGACAGAGTTATGAAGACGAACCGTTAACCGGGCACAATCAGATTCTAACAAAATCAAGAACACTATCGGAAGTGGGGGAAGAGTATGGGCTAGAAGAAGGAATTAGCTATGGAACTGTTTATTCTGATTTTAAGAAGGAGAATTCCTCATCAAGGAAAGGGATTCCTTCTGGTTTGGTCAATTTGGAACTCCATAATTATGCAACTGAAGATCAAAGATCTGCCACTGGTTCTTGTGCAAACAATATTACCGTGCTTCACTCTTCACCTGGAACAGAATTCTATAGGTCTAGTAGGAGAAATAGTTTGACAGACTTCAAGTCTGTAGCTTCTTGCAATAAATGCAAGCCAGTCAGTATAATTACGGAGTCTGAAAATCTGACCACTCGAAGTATCAGGAGTTCCAATACTGTGGTTCCGATGACAGATTTCCACCACTCATCTCTCCAGTCACAACCAAGAACACGGGGAATGATTTCATGGTTGTTCCCAAAGCTGAAGAAGAAGCAGAAGCATGAGATATCACCAAATAGAACAGAATCCGAGGAAGTCTCACAGATTCTCAAGGACTTGGGAGTATTATCCATTGAAACATTGAAGAGAGAATTGACAGAAGCGAATCGAAACAGAGATGAAGCTTTAATGGAAGTTGCTGAGATGAAATCTTCATTGGGAGAACTAAGACAGAAGCTCGAGTACTTAGAGAATTACTGTACTGAGTTGAAGAAGGCGTTAAGGCAAGCAACACAAGGAAAGGATTTAAATGCATCTGAAAGGGTGACCGGACACTTTCCCAAGAAAGGGAAATCCATTGATGGAAATGGAGAAAACCTGATGCCTGTAAGTGAAGAGGTAATGGTGGAAGGTTTTTTGCAGATTGTGTCAGAAGCAAGATTATCTGTGAAACAATTCTGCAAGACACTGGTGAGCCAGATTGAAGAAACAGATAAGACCCTTGTGGACAACTTGAACTTGATTCTTCAACCACATAAACTTTCTCTGAATTCAAAGCACTCAAAAGCTGTCTTGTACCATTTGGAAGCCATAATTAACCAATCCCTTTACCAAGATTTTGAGAACTGTGTTTTCCAAAAGAATGGATCACCAAAGCACCTAGATCCTCATCAAGATCGTCAGGCTCAGTTTTCATCATTTGTTGCACTGAGGAATCTGAGTTGGAATGAAGTTTTAAGGAAAGGAACAAAATATTACAGCGAGGAGTTTAGTAAGTTTTGTGATCAGAAGATGAGTTGCATTATTACAACCATGAATTGGACCAGACCGTGGCCTGAACTGCTTCTCCAAGCCTTCTTTGTTGCTGCTAAATGCATATGGTTGCTTCACTTGCTAGCTTTTTCATTCAATCCAGCACTGGGAATTTTAAGAGTTGAAGAAAACAGAACGTTTGATCCGCATTACATGGAAGATATGTTTATGGATAGGCAAATGTCACGCGGTCCAAGCAGGGTTAAGATCATGGTAATGCCAGGGTTTTATATTCAGGGCAGCATCTTAAGGTGTAAGGTTCTGTGTAGGTACAAATCTGCAGCTTAGATGATTTAAAGAGTTTGCCGTCAATAAAATTGGCCAGCTTTTACTGAGCTCTAAAACCAACGATTTTCCTTGGTATTTGGTTCAGTACTAGCTCATTTTTAGTGTTTGGAACTTTAGGTCATGAATTCCATTTCATCAGAATCAGCCATTAACTTCTTATCCAACTCTGTACTGTATTGTACTTGCTGCTGGGGATTATCCAATTCCAATCATTGAAGTTCTTCCCCCTCTCTGTATATTTAGAGTTGATGAAATTAGTTGAAAAGAAGACAATTAGTTGCACTTGCTCTAGTGATAAAATCTTAATAGTTTGACACGCTTGCTCTAGTGATAAAATCTTAATAGTTTGACACAACATAGGGAATGATCGAAGCAGAGTGTTATGGTCATACAAGGACATAAATACATAGAAAATATCACGTGAGTTTGCCAAATGGCAATGACAAGAATTGTACATCTCCGAAGAAAGAAAGCAACAAACACATGCAGTGCGTTAAAAGACAACCCCCAATTATTAATTTATCAAGAGATGTACTCAAACTTCTAAAATAACTACTTGTGAGTGCATCATGATGAATTACTACACATATCTCATCTTCGTACTGATCAAAACTTTTAGGCTGTATAAGGGAAGGGTGTCTCAGTTGAGATTTTAGTTCTATACCAAGTTCAGAAGCTGGTTCTATGAGCATGAATATTATGAGTGAGACTGATGAAGCCTCAGGACGCAGTTGAACTTGCAGATGCACTCCACCAAAAGCTAACTGAGAAACTTGTTGTCAAAGATCGGACATAGTGCCACCATTTCGGTGGGATGTAAAGCATTTCACCTTCCTCCAAAATGCAGTCCAGGAACTCCAGTTCATTCACCTTAGGAAATTGTCTTTCGTCTATGTTGTCCAGATCAACCTTGACAAATCATACATCAATTTAGAGTAGTAAGAGACAATGCTGCAAGATACAAGTGTACAAAATTTAACGATTATGGATATAGATCAAGAGGCCAACTTAACGTGAATATGATAATAGAGGTATATGCAGATTTCGAAACATTCAAGCCACTACCTGGCTGGAATTGCAAAGCATGGTCTCGCTGTATGGATATAGTTCCTCTGTCAACGAAGAAGGGTAAAGCCTGATATACTTTCTGCCAACAGCCTGAAAAACACACTTCTACGTTTATCTCAAGAGTTATAGAATTGTAAATGCATACACAGCGATAAATAAAATTGCACATGTAGTCAAACCAAAAGACGCACGCCTGTGAAAACTAATCAGGCATGTATGTGCCTCACCGAGCAGCTAAGTTTTATGCAAATAATGCAAACTCAAACTAGTAGATTCAATGTCTTTCTTCCAGACTTGACTTCAAAAAAAAAAAAAACAAAATTACTCTTTCATCACAAACTAAACAATAACTTTTACACTGGTCACGGATGCACTCTGATTGAATCTGCAGTTGGATGCTCACTTTCTTGTTGGCGAAGCCCACATATGTCATGTATTTTGTTGTTCTCCAACCGTCTAATCTAAAAAATTCATTAGATACATGTGCAATGACCTTAAATCACTGAAATAAGTTACATCATGCACAGATGACCCACATACCGCCACAAACAAGAGACACAGAAGAAGCATTAAATTGGAGTTTGACGACAAGAAGTTTGATTAAGAAATAGAGAGTATAAAAGAATACACAAAAAAAGATTATGCTTAGTGTTTAAGAACTCCAGAAGGTGGTGCCACATCATTATCATATTCCATGCCGAGCTTACCTGAGCAAGTAAATTGTGGTGTGGATCATGATGCAAAGGTGTTACTGTCCCAGCAGGACCAAACCAAGCATTTAGAGACCTAAGCTCCCCGCCGCCAACAAAACAGTAATCAGGAACACAAATGTCCTTCCGGAGCTCATTTATCTGTGTTTACTATGAAATAGAATATGTGAACTTCTGGCAGACGGTGACATGTTAACCCACAGTATTTGACATTCCGTAACATAATCAACAGATATAATGAGAATGATGTGACATGCCTGATCAAACAATGGATGTTGAGCAAGATACGTTGGAATCCCACAAGAGAACTCATTGGACTGGATTCTCTCGAGAAACTGGGAAAATGTTATGAGTTCTTGCTTCCACTCTTGGCATAAATAGTTTTTCCCAACCTGAAGAAATTTGTTTCAGCTTTTATTGACACATAGGAGCAAACTGAACTATTAAGTCCAACTAAAACGTCACATAAGCAGGAAGAATAATCACCTTAACTGAATCAAGAATAAAAACACTTCTTTGTACTAATCTCAACCTTACCTTGACATCCTACATAGATGGATCAAGTTTTGCCAATAGGGTTGTTAAACAAAACAGTTCAAAATTAATAAATAAAATAAGAAATCACCTCAACTGGGACTGTACGATCACCAGCAACCTTTTTAAAGTAGTTTAGATCTTGCCACTTTTCCCTGGCAGGCCAATGTGCCATACTATCACTAATTATAACTGGGGAACCAGAAAGGAAATATTCACGTAAAAAAGCCTCCAAGGATAGTGCAGATCTTTTCACCACAACCTTACAAGAAAAGGACTTGAACGGTAAAACACGAAGCACCTGTAACATTTTACAGTAACAACGCCACCTTAATTAAAGATGAGATTGAAGTTAGATATCCAATAATGAGAACTCATTACAAGCAAGTAAAAATAGTCCAAATCAGGAAACAACAGGAAGCAACAAGCTGGCGAGAAATACGCCACTATAAGTTAAGATGGCACACATGAACTGCATTATAGAAGCAAAGTTGTTGAATTGATGACGCCAAAATAAGGGAAAGTTGTGCCTTTAATCATACAACAGTTGCATTATGAAATGGAATTATAGTTATCAACAAAAGTAAGACTGTGAGCTACAAAAGAAACATAAATTTCTGCAGAAACATCAAATCTACAAATCCCACCTCAGTCCTGTAAAAATCGACGGTCTTGTTGGAAGTAGAGGATTGAGAATTATGATGGGTATTACTAGAAGCAGTGAGAATTGAGACTGCGAAGTCCAAATCCTTCCTGAGCAACAGACCTCCCATTATCAAACCCATGTCCAAAGCCTTAAGAGCTTCCTTGTAGTCTTCATTAGCATAATGAAAGTTCGCAACCTGCAAACATGCCATTGAGTAGGCATCTCGCCACACCGGAAGTACGGAATGCCAGGGACCTGAATGAAGCTGCTCCCACGCCATCTCACGAGCCGCCTCCGCCGCTCGGAAGTCTCCGGAGGTCGCTAGAGTTGCCATGCTCACGAAGGCGTACCCACCATGGGAAGTAATTGACTGAAGCAGGTTTGCAGACTCACGGTCCAGTGTTGGGGTCGGGAAGCGACGCTCAGTGGACATGCTAGCGATCAGATGGTGGGTTTTGCACTGGTGTGTTGATGTAAAAGAATCAATCGGATAAAAACAGATTGGATCTTTGAAGTTGGGAACTCTGAGAAGAGCCGACTTTTTTATTACTAACAACAACACAGAAGAGAGGAAGGAAGGTAGAGCAACGGAGTTCTTTTAGGCTTTTTGGGATATTTTCTTTTGTTATATAGCATAATATACATACACATACACAAGACTGGTCTTCCCTTTTTGAAGATATTTTTATTTATTCTAAGACAGTAAGACTGCGTCTGTCTAATTTGAGATATTTTTCCCTGATATTTATTTTTCCTTTATGATATCCTAGAAATGAAGTTTTATTTCAGAAGACAGATATGGTTACATAAAGGTTCAAGCTTCCTCCTCCTCATTCTCTTCCTCTGTTTTGTAAGATCTTCACCTGATAATTTCTTCTTTCATGGCTAGTGACAGAGCACCAAGGTTGCCTCCACTCTCTATTCTCACTCCTGGCATTGCAATTGCTCTGCTTCCCACATTCCCGCCTTCTCCAACTCTTATCTTCCCAAACTTAACCTTCCCGCCCTCTCCTTCGTATATGTGCCCAAAGAGCAGAGCCTCTTTTCCTATACACACTCCTTTTTCAATCTCCACCATTTCTGGATTCAACAGAGCTCCCATGCTATCTACAAAGGTCCCATGGCAGAGCTCTACAGTTGCTCCCATCAACTTCATCCATAACACAAATAGAATTGACCCACCAGCCATTTCCATGAAGTACTCTCCAACTACGGTTCTAAAAGCTTGCCACACAGTGTCCATGTAGACTCGTATGCTCCAAATGTACACTGTTTGACCTTCTTTCTTCTTTCCCACCAGAACCCATTTGGCAATAACACAAGCTAATGCTGCCAGAATACCTGAACAAATCCAAAGCAGAGGAAGCAACCAATAATAATGCATGGGTTGTACTAGTAGTTTGTGATTTTGCTTCAAAGATAGAGCCCATTTGATAGGTGCAAAGATGATCAATCCCATGAGGAAATAGGGAAGGAAAGTTTGTAGCAGAGGTTGGGCAAAAATGGCCCATAAGGTGTGAACCATAGTCCTCTGTAATGTCAATTTTTCTCCCGAAGAAGCCAAGCCCTTCTTCTGCATTTCTGCTGCTGCTGCCATTGGGCACCCGGAAAGGTCTACTTTAACATCTGACTGCTCTATGAACATTCTCCATGCCTCAGGGAGTGGCTCTGCATTCCTCAAGTGCTGACATATCTCATATATCAAGGAACGACCATGATCAATGGATGCACTCTCCGAGCAAGACGTAGCACGAATAACGTCAATCTCGTGGCATCTCAGATAAGGATTGAACTCCAGTGATTCTGATTCTTCGGCGGTGAGGTTCTGATGAAGAGCAATCTCACCGACATCAATGTAAGGGAATTGAGTTTCATCCCAGGGCTTAGTGCAGTCAAGTGCAACTTCACAAGCAGCTTCATCATTCGGAACAGAACGTATTTGCAGTTGAAAAATGTAGCGAACCCCACCAGGAGAGTTCACACGACGTTGGAAGTCTTGAGCAAGGAAGAGCAAAGGGCGTGTGTCCTTTTCATCCCTGGGAATAGCACCTGTTTCTGGTGGAAGAATTCCAATAGGCTCCACCTTACCAGAGTTCTCGCTTATGTTGTCATCAAAAGGTCGCAACTTGAATTTGACATACATTTCTTGTCCATCAGTGAACCGAAAGAGCCTACAGATATTGGAATAGTAATGTAGCTCCGTGAAAGAATCAGCATTTCGAAGAGACGTCCACACTGCATCTGCTATATGTGGTACGCGTTTCACATGCTCTTCTCTCGCAGGAAGGCCACACACTAACCATGTAGCGAAATCTGCAATAGTACGGGCATAGAACGCCTTCCCTGTTTTGAGTGTCAGGTCAAGAACTGGAGAGTTACTTCCTTTTTCATCTGAAAGTATTCTGATAGCTGCACCGCGTGCATCTATCCTTGCATCGTCGTCTGAACTCAAGCTGTTGCTGTGACGAATCACAACAGGATAGCTCTTTCCTGGGCTGAACATCTTATGATCTGGTAACCCTTTAATGGTATCATAAATCTTCAACTGTCCTTTCCCACCAACACCGATTCGGTGGAAGTACCTTGTCTTGACCTTCAAAGTGGTGGCAGCTAAATTCGCTGCCAGATTACCGACTATCCTCTTATATTTCACGTCCATCTCTTCTATTCTGTCATCCAAAGCGTGCATGGTGTTCTTGATCATGACTGGTGTTTCTGATCCAATGTAAACGCCACCCTTTTTAAGAATCGAGTTCACTGGTGCTACTGAAAGAGCGCCAAGAATTACGTTCTTTTCAAGAATGGAACCAGAAAGGACAAGACTTTGACTCCCAATCACACAATTATCCTGCACCTCAACTTTGCCATGGATGAGCCCATTGGTTGAATAGAACCTTGCAATCATCCTGCTGAAGTCACCCAGATGAACTCCATCACCAATTGTAATCAAATCTGGGTCTGAAACAGGGTTGATGGCCCTGATGGAACAATGCTTCCCAATCTTTGCACCCAGAAGGCGTAAGTACACACAGAAAGCTTCTGTTCCAGACAAGAGCTTGGCAAATCTAAGGTGGCAAGCAATAGTAATTCGATGGCGAAGCCATGTTTTCAGGTGGGATTGATTTTCACCGGAAAGAAAGTGTGTAAAAGTACATGTAAAGAAGCTGAGTATGAGGCCATGAGCCAAATAGGAAATGGCAACCAAAATTGCAGACACAGCAGGATTTGATGGAACGGTAGCAAACATTATAGTATATGCCGTGATGTTGAAAGGGATCCAGTGAAAAGCTCCAGAGACGCAAATAAATGTAAAGACTTTTAAGGAAGCAGGCTCTTTAGTTAGGAATATGTAAAGTAAATAGAGAGTAGCTGCTGAAATAGTGCTGAGGAAACCAACCAGGTAGATGCCCATGAAGTGGAATATGGCATTAGACTGAGATATCCCAGGATGTGGGAACTCTCCACCCTGCAGATTTTTGAGTAGTTAGATATTATGATGGTGAGGAAACATGTTCTTTGTGCAAAAAATATAGGAAGAACTCACCTTTTGACCATTGTGCAACTTACTAGATCTGAATACAGCTTTTCCTCCTTCACTCTTTTGCAGGGGAGGTAGATCAGCATTTTCTCCAACCGTGCTTCCCTTCTGGACTACAGCATATGGACCAACTGAAGAATTGCGGCTGATTCGAATAGGGCGGAAACTCAAAGTTCCATTATTAATTTCATGACCTTGAATCAATGCCCCTTCCGCAATTACAGCTCCATCTCCAACTGAAACCAGAGATGGATCGGTAATATCAACAGTGTCGAGCAAAACTGAGGAACCAATCCTAGCTCCGAACATCTCGAACCAATAGTTGAGGAACACGGTTCCTCTCAAATGCACTGCAAGAACTTTAGAGGAAATTTCCTGTGACTTGTAGAGTGCCCACCATCTCACAAACTCAATTGACCAAATGGAAATCTCAGGTGTCAGAGCATAATTTGGCCTCAAGAAAGAGTTCCCAAAGAAAGAAGTGCAAATACAAGTGGAGGCAATGCAAAGAATCCAAGCAAGAGGAGCCAATGCCAAAGGAATCAAATAATCAGACCACAGAATACTTTCTGCAAAGGCATGGCTTGCTGAGATCAAGACGGGAAATGCAGAGATTGACAAGTATGCAGGAAATATCAGCATGAAGCAGACATAAGAGAGGGCAAGAAGTTGAAAACAGAGAAGGAGAATTTGCTGGCTCATGGAAACTTCTGACTCCAACTCATATGAATCAACATCAGGTTCTGAAAGATATGATGGACTATTAATGAGTTGAGGCTGAGATTTCATGACAAGGTTCTCTGAAAAGCTTGCCACATCTGCAATGCAGGTTGCAGTGAAGATATCTACTGCTCCAACTGGCACTCCAAGAAAGTCTGAAAGCTTTTGCGCAGCTCGGACTACCCCAATAGAGTCGATTCCGTAAGACACAAGATTCTCTGTGGCAGAGATATTTTTGATAGCAATTCCTGTCTGCTCAGAGACAATTCCCTTCAGGAACTCCACAATGTCTTGGTAACTCAACCTGGGACTTGAGGAAGGAGAATTCAGAAGTTGAGGTCGAGGTGCGTTTCCCTCCCTGCATGTTCCAGTGGTGAACGATCGTCTCAACACTTTCTTAGTTATAATGGGGTCTGGCACCACATTCAGAGTTCCGTCAGTAAAATGTTTGAGACATTCGAATCTCTTGATTTTACCAGAAGTAGTTTTACTGATGGTCCTTGGCTTGATCAGTTTGACGCATGCTATTGTAACACCATGTTCTTCTGCAACACGATTTTTAATTTGTTCAATAACATCCTTCTGAACAGGCTTACCATCTTTAACTTCTGCAATAACAACTAATCCAACTTGGTCTGAACCATCTGGGATCGACATCCCTTTTGTTGACAGAACTTCTTCTGGAACACCAATGACTGCACAACAACCTGGCCTTAGAAGCTCTGAGGAAGCCTCAACAGTCTTCTCTACGTCTGCTGAGTAAATGTTCCTTCCTGCAACAATTATCAAATCCTTAATTCTTCCAGTGATGAATAAATTTCTACAGATAATTCGTCCCAAATCTCCAGTTCTAGTGTATTTTCTTCCAGGCTGACCAGGAAGATCATTTCGAAAAGTTTTTTGGCTAAGTTCTTCCCTACCCCAGTAGCCTATTCCAGCACTAGGACTGCTGATCCATATTTCTCCTTCCCTTCCATCTTCTTTAAGTTCTTCACCAGTCTCCTGATCAATAATTCTGATGTCAACATCTGCATCATCTGAGTTCACGTACCCGCAACAGACTCTTCCTTGCCAATCAATCAAGATGGGTTTACCTTCACCATATGCACAGCTGACAAATACACAATTTTCAGCCAAACCATAACCAGGAGCCATCACCTCCTGAGAAAGGCCAAAAGGGCGAGTGAGCTCAACAAATCTTCTTAAAGTTTTCTGCCTCACCGGTTCTGCAGCAACCATGAGGAAAATCATGGATGAAAGGTCATATTTCTTGTTCTTATCCTTGTCAGATTCCAATTTCCGTACCACAAGCTCAAATGAGAAGTTAGGGCCGGCGCTATGAGTCCCTCGATATTTGCTCATTGTCTGAAGCCATAGCAGTGGCTTCTTAATAAAAGTCATTGGGGAAAACAGGACTGCAGTTCCACCACTAACAAGAGCTGTAAAGAGTCCTCCAATCAGTCCCATATCATGGTATTGAGGAAGCCAACTTACTAGTACCGTGTTTGAGGTGCTCCTATACCTACTTCGCATCAACTTCACGTTGTGAATGAGTCCACCATGAGTTATCATGACACCTTTAGCGTCACCAGTGGAACCTGATGTGAATTGCAGAAAGCACAAATCTTCAGGCTGGGTTTCTGACAGATTGTCCAAATTTTCTGGATGCAAGTCATCAGAATTCTTGACCCAAGAATCAGTATGTAGCCAAGGAAGATTTGGCCAGCTACCTGAAGGCTTCCCGTTCTTTACTCTTAAAGATAGCAGATTCTTAAACGAACCTGCTCGAACTGCAGAGTGGTAAATGGTGGTGGAGAGGATGGCAACTGCATTACATGATTTAGCAATGTTCTCAATCTTCAAAAGTGCTTGGCCACCTCTTTGTAGAGGATCTGGTGGAAGAACAGGAACTGGTAGGACTCCTGCTCTTAAGCACCCAAAGAATGCATCAACAAAGTCCAGACCAGGAACATGGACTAGGAGGACCCTGTCACCAGGCCTGATTACCGGTTTTCGACTAGTCAGAAGCTTGTGAGCAATGCAACAAGCATTGGCATTAAGTTCTGCATAGGTCCTCTTGCATACTGCCACCCCATCTTCATTAATCCATGTGTAGAGTGTCTTGTTCTGTGTGACTCTATTAGTTCCCCAATGTTTCAGGTAACCATCAAGCGTAGGTAAGTCAGGAAACACCACTCCTGGCATTTCTCCCAAGTCTTTTGGATTTCTGTCCCAGCATTTCGATGGCAAGGAAAACAAATTCTGCAATATCTAATGTCAGAATTGGATAGTTCTCAACCATCAACATTTTATAATCTTGAACTCATCCTGATTATTATTATTATTACCTTAACATAAGGAAACGTGGGCAATGAATTATTATTTGCAAAGTGCTTGCAGACTAGAGCCATGGCATATGACGAGTTTCTCTCGGTAAGCTCAAAAGCCGTAAGACCACCGACGTAGTAAGTGTTATTCAGACCTTGAAGTTCAGACTCAAGTCGCTCATAGAATCCATCCTTCATATCTGTTTAATATCATTGCAAGAAGAAGAAAAAGAGAAACAAAGAAAGAGTTTTATCAGCAGTCTCTTCCCACCCAAAAGGACCTTTAGTGGTGTCTAAAAAGCCATCATACCTTGACTACCAACATGAGGAAAGTACTTAAATCTTCTTTGAAGAATCACCTTCTCAACTTGTGCCCCAATAGAATTGACTACTTTGATGGCGAGCTCCGTGACTGCTGATCCTTTAATGTTGCCAGAGTTTCCATAAGACCAGAACAAGAAAATGTCGGTGTCAGCATAAAATTTCTGCATTGCAACTGGATGCCCAATTGTTTCAGGATCATCCATATATTCACCAAAATAATAGAAGCCAATTGGCAAATCTTCCAGCCCTTTGATCTTCAAAACTGTGGTGTAGTAATCAATAGTGTTAACTTTATCGAACAATTCTCTTTCAATCTCCCCCAGATCCATCAGAGCAGTGTCAGGTTCTGCATCAAGGATATTTAGTTAGATAGGAGGAAGAAAAATGAAAAATGAAGAAAATTGGAAACTAGAAATACCTGTGACGTTGGCAGCTTGTGATCTGTAAGTTCCTCCATTTTTGAAAGGTAAAGCGCCAGATATTATTATCTTATCAAACACCATGGATTCTACTTCTCCCGAACTAGTTCTAAAATCAACAGTAACAGCATGAGAATTGCGTCTGACAGCCAAAACTTCAGTTTCACAACGAACTTCAAATGGAAGTAATTCACTGATCTTCTTCCAAAGACTTGTGTATCCACCCTTGAAACGTCTTATCTTTCCTGCCATTGAAGTCCTAGTGAACTCGTGGATATAGGCATAAGGCATGTCTTGAACGAATCCATAACCAGAAGCAGTATATCCATAAGCCACAGACTTGGGAACCGACTTAATTCCATGAGATTCAAGGTAAACAGGGGCCAAATCTGATGCAAATTCACTCACAGCATGGACTCCAATTCGACCAGTATCTTTTGCTTTGTCCTGCAAACCTCAGAGGGAAATTTTCATATCAATAACCACGGCCTGAAATTTTAAAAATCCTATGGTACAAAGGATAAGGAAAAGCAACCTGAATTTCTAAGGTCAGTGAAATGACAGATACATAATCATCTGCAACTTTGATGTCCTCGTATTTTCCTGTAGAACTGTCAATCAAGGCAAGCTTGTGAGTGTCCATCTCTTCTAATTCTGAACCAGCTTCTTTCGCCAGGTGAAAAATGACAGGTGCACTGTTCTTAGCAAGAACTTGGCCACCAAGATCATAAATTCTGCCTGAAAAGATCAGTATACTTGTAAATTTATCAACTTTTCCATCTGAAACTTTTTGCAGGGATGAAATGTACTGCTTTATCCTGTACCTTCAATTTCGACTGACTCGCACATGCCTCCTACTGTATGATATTTCTCTAGTACCGTCACATTAAAGTAACCAAGCTTAGCTAGTGCGTAAGCAGCCGATAAGCCACTTGGACCAGCTCCTACTATCCCAATTTTTGTGCTCACAGGCAGGCATGGATGCAGCTTGCCAAATTGATCTTCTATTGAAATTTTCGGATCCATACTTTCTTCAGTTCTCACACCTCTTCCTGGCAGTACCTGATAAAAACAGGTGACACAATGAGTCCTACATGAAGACACCTGAAGAATACTACATTAGGCATGCACCCAGAATGGCATATGATGAAACAAGTGACATGCTTGAATCTTTCAGACACTAAAAGAAAAACTCATCAGGAAGTGGATAAGAGAAGGAAACCTTGAAAGTAAAAAGTAATGGTGAGTGTGGAAGCTTGCTCTAAAAACCTGCCTGTGCCTGGTGGTGATAATTCTCTGCAACACAGTTGCTCATACAGGTTAATCAATCCATCGTCAATGCCTGTGCCATAGCTACATATTATGTGAGCTTTCTGCCCAGAATGCACCAAAGGAACAAAGCATTTGCTCTTTTCCCCTACACTGTAGGAAATCCCAAGAAGATATGAACTTGGCAATAATGAAGAAAGGAGACCAACTTCGGTTTAGTTTTAAATGAAATTCTTTAGTTCATAATTTAAAAAAAAAAAGAGGAGTTAAACAAACCTTGAAGTTAAAAGGATTAATGCCGAGTGGCAACAGCAGAATAGAGGAGAGGAATAGTCAAAAGGAAGAGAAGTGCTTGAGAGTGTATCTCAATCCTCAGAATTTAAACACTTGAGATTCCTGAAAAGGCCAAAACTAGCACAAGACAACTCCTCCCATCATCATCATCATCATCATCATCAAATCTTTTTCTTCTTCTTTGTTACTCATAACTACAATATAATAATCATCTTTGTTTTTAAACAGTATTAGAGGAATCATATTCCAGCATTATGCCTTTGAATTTCTTGTTAACTTCGTCTAGCTAGGTAAGAATACCGTTAATTACCGTTGTGGTGAACGCCGCCATTAAGTCTTGTACTACATCAATTCCCTTAATACTAACTCCTTGTTTCCTGTCTTTTCCGTTTTGGTTAAAGGAAAAAAAAATTGAATTTTTTCGATAAAAATGATTATATTTAGAAAATTAACATTTTGTTATATTATAACTTTATTATGCTTAAATAACCCAATATTATTTAGTAATTATGAGTGGTAAATTAAGATTTTATTTTATAAAAATAATTTATAATATTATTGATGACCATCAACCGATTAATTAACTTTTTAAATATGTTTTTGAAGCATATGCTTCAAATTCTTAAAGAATATTACTCGGATCTTCCCATTTCTATTTTAACCTACGTGTAAATGTTGTCGCGTATCAAATCTTAATTAATAGTTTTGTTTTATGTTATTTGGACAATTATTATTTCGGTCAATTTCACCTTAATCCTAATATCAACTCTCACAAAAGCTCCATATTTATATTTTAAAGAGGGACGTCAAATAAAAATAATTCTAGAGGAAAAAAGTTTTATTATAATGTAAATAAAACTTTAAAACAAGTTAGTCAAGGCATCTTATTCTAATGTAAAAGCATAATTAGATAATAAACACAAGATTTAGAAGCTTGACTTCAACCAAAAAAATGGATCATAATACATTAATTTCAATATTATTGGTTAATGTTTAATACTTGGATGTCCGAAACAAAACAAGTTTTCAACTTCATTATCACTGTCATGTACTTTAGCCGGATTAGTTACCATTTAGCAGGCCAGTTTGTTTAATAATAAAAGGGCATATCGATGCATCAATCCAAGTATTTGTTAACTTAGTTGATACCAAAGAAACCTTAGTAATTTAATGACCATTGTCCAAAGTCGGGGTGATCACTTTCATCATAATAATTAGGTTTTCTTAGTAATTATAATCGTACGTATTAAGCAGTTTACGTGATCAATAGCCAATTACGAGAGCTAATTCAAATTTTACGTTTATTTCTAGAATAAAAACATGTTTTCTAGAAATAAACAAAGTATATCTATCTATTGTTTTTAACTAACACGCCGGAGAAAGAAGGATATTATTCTTCCAAGTTGCTGTAAACTATGAAGTCTAAAAGAGTTGTAAACATTTTGATTATAAGAAACAGAACAATTTTACATAGGTAAAAGGAGAATTCTCGGTTTTGATTTATGTAATTTGAATTTTTTATATTATGGAAATAATTATTTATCAATATTATTTAGTTATCATACGTTATTTATGTAAAATGTCTTCATATTTCTCATGAAGGAAAGTATACGCCCTTCGGACAAAAGAATGGTCTTCTCGCTTTAAATTCAGCATTCCCTATATCACAGGTTACCATAACATTCTTGCAAACTTCCTTTTTCAATCTTGTAAACCAATTAAGTTTCTCTCTTCCTCCCTCAAGAAAGCAATACCTTTCTTCCTTTCAAATTAGGAGTATCTTTTATATGCAAAGATTAACAAATCATTTCCACCCATCACAAAAACTCATCCCAAAACCTTGGATGGCATTGCTCTTATTCTCCAAAAAAGCTTATTCTTTTAAGATTGGGCTTATCACAAAGGAGAAAATCGGGGTCTGCTTCTTCCTTGATTGTGTAGTTTAGACTAAAGTTCTTGGAAATCATCTACTTGGCCTAGATATTCTGATTGGCATGGATGTCTATTATAAGACATCTCCATTACAAATCTTACCTACAAGGATTAAATGTCATGCCAATTTTAGTGCTTATACTGATATAAAAAATGTGTTTGAACTCACTAAGTGTCACCTCCATACGAAGCCCTACGAGGGCAATTTTTGGAATATTATCTTGAGAATCATGCCCAGTTCTCACATCCCCAACCTCTATAGAAAAAAACCTCACTTCTTCATCCAATTACCATTTAAAATGAATGACGATATTAATCCTACCAAGGCTACTCATCTAGCAATGAATTATGATGATCTGAAGTTAGCTCAAGAAGAATGTGCGATTATCCTCCAACAAGGATAAATCGAGCCCACAAAATCTAACTAGGTTTTGTCAGGCTTTTTGCCTAATATTAATGAATAATAATGCCATTTAGAATCAAGGTTGCCCCTTTACTTTTTCAATGGGCCATGATAAAGATCTATAATCTCATTCTCTTCAGTACCTTGGTCTATATTGATGACATACTTTTATACTCCAAGACCCATGAAGAGCATAAGACCCTATTCTAATCTTTTTTAGATCTTACAAAACAATATAGGATTATGTTCTTAGCCAAAAAGAGTCATATTGGGACAACCCAAATAGAATTTTTGGATATGAACTTCCATGATGGATTTTATCAGACTGATCCACAAATAGCTAGTGAGTTATTGCACTTCCCTAACGAAAATCTCAACACTAAACAAATTCAACAATTCCTTGGAATTGTTAACTACGTCAAAGATTTCATCCCCCACGTGGTTAATTATACATCTCCCTTATCAAAGTTGTTGAGGAAGAATCCACCACCTTGGAGTAAAGATCAAACCATATCCATTCGACACTTAAAGCAAGCCTGTTAGAATTCACCTGCTTTAAAGGAATTCACCTGCTTTAAAGATTCCTGACAAAGGCTAGCACATTTTACAAAAAGACGCTAGTGACCATTATTGGGGTGCTGTCCTAATTGAAGATATTGATGGGAAAAGATATTCATGCCAGTGGTCAGTTCAAAGAATAAGAAAAACATTATTATGCCAGTTACAAAGAGAACAATCGAAAAATTCAACTTTCATCTCAACCCTTACCACTTTATGGTTAAAATGGACAACACAAATTTTTCCAAGATTCTCGGGCCCAAAAAGAAGATACTAGCAAACAACCAGTTGCTTCGATGGCAAGAATGGTTTTCTCGCTTTAAATTCACCGTTTTCTATATCAAAGGTTACCACAATACTCTTGTAGACTTCCTTTCTTGACCTTGTAAACCAATTAAGTTTCTTTCTTCCTCCCTCAAGAAAGCAATACCTTTCCTCCTTCCAAACATGAAGTATCCTTTATATGCAAAGATTAACAAATCCTTTCCATCCATCACAAAAACTCATCCCAAAATCTTAAATGACATTGCTCTTATTCTCTGAAAAAGTTTATTCTACTACCTCCATATTGTCCTTACCACTTTGGATATCCCTCCATAACCTTGTTATTTTGATGCCGACACTCCCTATTTAATTATCTACCATCTCTATGATTCTCTTTCTGAAGCCAGCATATGGCATCTCTGGGCTTTAGCTGCCCTCTATGCTTGTCCAATTTCTCCGTCACCACTACATGTTTATCAGTACCTTTCAAACCCAGCTAATGACAACTCACTTCTCTGAATTTTTTAAGAATAGTTCTAGTCGTTGCAAAAATAGCGTCTCCAACTTGGGCTGATCTTGAAAAATTATCAATATGGGCTATTTATCTTTCTGAACAAAAGGCCCATTCTATTTTTATCATTCATCATCCCTATAGTCTTACTAGTTATGGTTATATATGTACTATTAACCATTTCCAACATTAGCGTACCATGATAGACTAGCCCAAGCAACATAAAGATCTACTGAGAGATCTTTACTGCTTCCTAGACCATCTGAACCACTATCTAAAGACCACCAAGCCTACAACATGTACCTCTCTGGGACCATACCTAGATGATTTTACCATGTTCGAACTCATTTCTCCTCCTAACAGATATTGGACCTTCATGGACCAATTTAATACTATGGGTTTCAACATCATGTTAATGAAGTTCCATGTCCTCCTGGCTTTGAGCCCAGACGGCCTCTTGGATTTGAGTCCAAAAGAACGTTTGAACAAGGAGACAGTTTTATAAATCCAAAGCCCAACACTAGCACTGGACTCCATCTTTTCGATTATTTCTAAGATGCCCAGGACACATGGCCTCCTATTTGGAATGATATGTAAATTGACAATTTTATCCAAGTTATGGAAAAATATGACGAAGACATGGACATTACAGACTCCGATGATGATAGTGGTGGCCCACGCTCTCTCTCTACACCTCCTTGCTAAAAAGATTCCTTTTTATCTTTTTAATATATTCTTATCTTTAAGAAATATTCTTGGAACCCAGTGTGTCCCAATAATTCTTTTGCTTTTGTATGTTAGTGTTATTATTGTATTACGGGAATCTTTTCCCTAAAAGTTGTTTGTCTTTATCCCCTTGCTTAGTCTATAAAAGCAAGGCTTCTTTCTTCATTGTGCTCAGAGGTAGAACATCAATAAAAATATTGTGCTTTCATCTTATGGCTTCTTTCTAAAATTCTCTATCCTGAAAGTTTGATTCTTGAATAATGTAGCCACAGTCATACATATAAGACAAGTATGCTTTACACTTGCCTCTTCATACGGATTTCGTGTGTCAGAAAGTCTTAATCTATAGATCCTATTTGAGGTTTTTATTAAACGGAGAAAGATTGGAAAATTTAGATTTTTAAAAAGCAAGCCTTGAGAATTAATGCCAATACAAAGGAGAAAGGCTTGTGTCTCGGATAACATGCCTAAATTCTAAACTATAGTCAATCTTTGTTTATCTTTGATCTCTAATAAATGATCTATTCTGTAAACCACTAGAATGGTATATAGATTAGAAACTCATGACGTAGCTCCATTGAGGTTTATCGGTGAAATATTTTTTGAGCCTAGGAGTCACAACGAGAAGAGCATTTCTCAATTCACTGGTGTAATAACGCCACGTACCTTGGTAATGCTATCCATATGTGCCCTCTAACCAGAGGTAGTCCGTGTGGTATTAGAGCCATAAGTGTTATTGACTTTAATTGCTTTATTCCAAATGAGTGTCAGTAAAGAGTTTCTTTCAGCCACGAGTGACTCTTTACCTAGGAACTATGTTCATCTTTCTTCAACTCTTTCTATAGCCAACCTCCTTTCTAATATTAAACGTACTCTTACCAATTGAATTGAACACCTTATATAAATTACTCATCTCCCCGTCGAGAGTCTTATTTCTAATACTTCATTACCTTTACTCAGTCCCTACAGTATATACTCGTGTGACCAATTTTAAACAAGAGGTATAAGAACTATTCTTTCTACCCATCGTTTAAAGGTTAAAGAAATCATCTAAAGGTCAAAAAAATCATCCAAAGTTCTCATCTGGAGCAGTGTGATTTGAAAGCTACTACAGTAGAATAATATATGAAGTTAGAAATTCTTAAGGACCTCATCTCTGTTTGGAGAGAGCACAATCATACACATCTGCATGTTGGAGTTATTCGTCTTGTTCTCACTCTCCATGGTAGAAAAGGAATTTCAGACACAACCTAGATCTCTCTTCTTGACACTACTTATACTACATACCAAAATGCCTTAATTGGTACTCTATTGATGACACTCAATAATGAAACATCCTTATAATTGTCCCTGATTTCAATATCAGGTTGGATGATCTCACCTTGGCTAAATAGCTCCAAGTCTAAATCCAAATTACTGGAGTAGAATAAGATCCTACAGTCATTATGGTCATTCTTTACCACCAAATGATCTACCATTTGCAAAATCATACAATAGATCTAAATTTTCCAAATTTCACTTCCGATGCTTTTTATATGATGGCAGACAGAGCTCATTATCAGACTACTATCTTACAAATCTCGAAACAGCTACCACCAATAGAGCTTAAAAAATTGATCCTAACTAAATGGATTGTTAGTGTATGCCTTACGAACTAATTATATAATGTATTGTAATTTATTAGTTGTGATTCAGGTACTATTGGACTTCAACTTTATTTAGTATTAGGTAGTTATAATGTCTTGCTAGAGACCACTTATAACTTATGGGCTTAAAAAAAAGCTTGGGCCTACTAGTAATATTAAATAAGCCTACAGGGTCACACATTAAGATACTGAACATTCATTGGGCTTTAATAGGTTTTGGGTTTTTGGGCCTTAGGGTTTTACTATATATATAGATGTATAATATGACTTGATATAAGTAAGACTCATCTGCTTAAAAAAAAAGAAACCATACTGTCGTCGTCCTCCTCAAGTGATAAAGAGAGAGAGGTCTCAAGAGTGGTGCTAACACAGCAGAAGCATTTGTTCGGTCTCACAAGGGTGTGAATACTAATAGAGGCGCGACATTTGACGTGCTCTTCTGCACTACGAGCTTCTTTGCTATTTCCACTGCGAAAGCTATAATCTGATATGGATTTGATATTGATGTTCACATGGGTCTTAGTGTTTTGGATTTGCAAATGATGGTAAATATTATTGCATGTTGATAGTCCGAAAAGCTTATATAGATCACTAATTACCAAAAATTATTCCAAGCTTCTCATAGGCATTCTTTCCATGCCACCACTCCTCCTATTCTCAGGACTCTACGAATGGATCAGTAAAATCCATCTATACCAGGCCCAATGAAGATCAGTTTGGATCCTCAAATACATCTGGCCTTTTTTTTTTTAATGTTTTAACTAGTGTTCTCACATAAAGAAGGAAAAGATAGACCTTCAATCCATTACTTTAAACCTGATGGAGAACTTATATATGTTAGTCATAGTTGTAGACATTTTTTTTTGATGTAGATTCGTCCATATACGAACCGGACTGTGAAATATGGCTAAATTCTAAATCAAACAGTGATGATGATAAGTTGTATTAACAAATGAGGAAGAAGAAAAACAAACAAGGAAGACAACAGCAAAATGAGATCTATCATTGTCAACCTGCTCGACAATTCCACTATCAAAATGATGATCATAATCCTGATTCTAGACCATATATTGGTATTAAAAATCCAAGACCAAAACCCCGAAATCTTTGAGAATTACTCAAAGTTGTTGACAAGGAACATTTGTTCCATCCAGAGTCAATCTCCAATAACCTTCAACTAGTTATTTCTTCCATTCCTGCTATTCCTACTCCCACTCTGATTCCTTGTATAACGGTCAAACCATATGAGTAGGAATTTCTACCACTGGAGAGACGCACTGATGAACATAATAAGGTTATTTCTAGCCCTTATGTACATGCTACAGGAATTAGTTCTCAATGAACTATTCTCTCAAATCCTACTAATGAAATATTCAATTGGCAAACTAATAACATAGTGGCCCAAAATCAAATACTTCGAAGAATTGACTCTAAGCTTGATGGTCTTAATTAAGAGAGTCAAGCTACTCAAACACGAGCTAAAACTGTGTCTTCCTAAATTCAAAAATTATACAAATCTTTAAAAGATCAGATGACCCAACTTGATGCTAATCTCCGAAGATATATTGACACTCAGTATTTTGGACCCGACTTTACTAATAAGGAACAAGAACTCCGAAAAGTAAAGGAGATTGATATGCAGACAAAACATTTAAAGACTGTTTATGGAGCTTACCTCACAACTTTTCCAATCATTCAACCCATCTATTCCTCTCCAACTTATCTTGAAGTTGTTGAATATGATAAACTATTTAAAATGAATTATCCCTTGATTAGACAACATATTCATTTTTATTTATACAAATTTATTTATTAGATACTTGCCTACTTAGCCTAAATATTTTATTATAATGAGTTGTTGGATTTATTTATTACCCAGTCTTTTTTCCTGTTTGTGTATTTATTTACTGATTTTATCTTTTATTTTGAGTCTATAACTTGTTTTTAATTTATTGTATCATTTATTTTATTACTTATTTTTATATTTTAATTTATACAAATGTATTTATTATTATTATTATTATTATTATCCCTTAGGTCTATTTTATTTTATTTTTAATTATTATTATTTTACATATATATCTTTTTGTTTATTCGTCACGTGGATCTATCAGAAATAATAACTCTATCAGTTAGGGGTAAAACTGCGTACTACAGGACCTTCCAAGCCCAATAGGACTTTTACTGGGTGGTTGTTATTGTTGTTGTTATTTATTTATTATGCAACACCATTTTTATATTATGTTAATTCTCTATCTATTTATATTCAAAACATCATAATTTTTAAATTTTAATACGATCTTATTTCAAAGTTATAAATAGGCGGAAAGTTAAAGAAATATAAAAATTGTATAGTGACTAAATAATATTATAGAGGAATAAATAATTTTTAAGCTATAAAATTCAAATGAAAAATACCAAATTATAGGGATCTAATGTAATTAATCCCCGTATATGTCATCTTGTACGAAGATTGAATTGAAAAAGGCAGCTAGGTTATAAAGTCAATTTACTATATTCTTTTCTAAGCATACGCCTGATAATTAATTAAAAAAAAAGAATTAATTTGAGGTCACCAAACCATATATATTAATTAATAATACGTGTATGTGCCATGTAAAGACAGACAGACTATACGAAGCAAAAGTGAAAATGAGCGATGAGTTCAATATTCATTTTGATAATGTCATAGATAGCAGGTGGATGGAGCAAAAGCTTAGTAATAGTGTGTGTGAATGGAAGCAGAATATGTGAGATACAGGATCCGCCATTGTTATGCTGCTTGGCTTATTGCTTATTATGCTTGTCTCTTATTGCTCATTGTTTGGGGCTGTTCAAACACGAGCAGTCTAGCACTACTTAGTCCTTCACAAATGTCGGAGCAAAACCAATACCATCATTAGATTACGTAATGAAACAAATATGTAGGTACAATTAGACTAGAGATAGAAGCCCTATCAACTTGTGAACTATATGAATATATTTATAATTATTGTTGGCGAGCCGGACATATTGTTATTCCT
Source organism: Erythroxylum longipes (assembly GCA_027563885.1). Lineage (NCBI taxonomy): Eukaryota > Viridiplantae > Streptophyta > Magnoliopsida > Malpighiales > Erythroxylaceae > Erythroxylum > Erythroxylum longipes. Next base: position 33,385,164 of record JAOQMS010000003.1, on the reverse strand, counting down.
TCCATAACCGACTATGTTCATAAGGGTATGATATCTTGTGTTCTTTGCTTTCTTTTTGCTAATTAAGAAAGATTTACTCTCATATAATCCTTAATAGCTAGACCTCGACCAACCAGCCATGACGTCTTGTCGAGATCAACCGATACATATAAACAGCAACGGGTTCATTAATTAATTAGTTAATTACAATGGCATGGCCAATTAATAATTTTTTATTTTGTCATATTCTTCACTTGTGTTTCTCTCGAACTTGACAACTTATGGCGGTTTACTCAACAAACTGTGATGGGGGTGATTCCAATCCCACCCTTTTTTTCTATTTTCCTATTTTATATGGCTCCAATATATAAGATTCGCCAATTTAGAATATATGAATACTTTTTTACATATTTTCAAGTGAACAAGATTTACGATAATTATTTATAATTTGATTAATTATAAAAAATATATATTCTATTTAATTTATAATACTAGCTCAAACTTTAAATAGTGACGTTTAAATATTCAAACTTTCAATTTTTTATAAATATAACCTAACGTCAAGTTTTCTATTAACATTATTAACATGACACACCGCATTAAATTAAAATTTATTATGAATATAACCTAACGCCAAATTTTCTATTAATGTTATTAACATGACACACCGCATTAAATTAAAAGTTTTGAGATGTGTTCAATTATTTTCTAAATAATTATTTTATATTAATAAATTTGGAAAAAGAAAAACCCTAATTATTCTTCATCTATTTATTCTCCTTCTCTTTCTCCTGTTTGCTAGTTTTGTATTTGTTTTTACTTTTTCCTGCTAGTTTTCTAGGTACCTATTGACATTCTTCTACCTTGATTGCTCTGTCTTAGATTTACCTCATTGCAAGGATGTGTTTCCCCTAGTTTTTGATGTCTCTCCCTTCCTCATTGTCTTCTTCATCTATGTAGGGATTATGTTAACTTCACTACACAAATTGTTTTTTTTTGTTGAAAAATTAAAATTGTATTAAAAGTAGATAATTATAAAGAAAGGAACATTTTCATAAGTAACAGCTTAATTCAGCATGTTACTTTTACTACAGGGTAGAACAAAAGACACTTTAATACAAAAGAGCAATCAAAAAATATTGTCGGGTAACTAAATCATGAAACGACTTCGTAAAGAGGCAAGCCAAAACAACGAAGAGAGATGCAAGGATGTGTTTCCCCAAGTTTTTGATGTCTAACCCTTCCTCATTGTCTTCTTCATCTGGGTAGGGATTACGTTAACTTCACTACACAAATATTGTTGCTTTTATGTTTATGTTGTTCTTTACTGCCGTTAAAACTACAATGTAGTTTCGTGTGAAATCTTGCTATGAATTTCATGCTTAAGTGGTTTTACTTTTTATCATAATGAAAGAGCATAAAAATTGGAGTTGGACGCTGAAGAATAGACGAAGGAAGAGTCTTTTAGAAATTTTCTTTTTTAAAATTTATTAAATTATATTAAAAATTATATTAAAATTTTTTTGAACAAATAGTAATCACGTAATGAAACCATCAATTACATTAACGGAAAATTTAACATCGTTTTATACTCGCAACAGATTGAAAGTTTGAATGTTTTAGGATTACTTTTTCAAATTTAGCTATTATGAAATAATTGAGTGAATTATGAGAGTTTTTAAATTATAATTTATTAATTAATGGAACGAACCCGTCTAAAACTTTTGAGAATAAGTTATATTTAATTGATTAAAATTTTTATTAATTATTTGGTGGGAACAAAGCTTTTATATAGCAAACACACTTAATTCAAAGCCTAATTTGTTCTACGGAATCGGGTGGCTTATTGGATGAACTAACTACGAAGGTTGTAGTTCCTAGGGGGTTTGGCCTTGGATCTTTGTACTGGACACAGTATCTGACAAATGACGGCCCTTAGTTTCTAATGGGAAGAACAAAACTGCGACTCCTGCTAAGAACACGACACCTGCGAAAAGACCAATGGCTGCAGCTTGATCACACCCTTGTACCAAACTCACCGCCACTAGGGGACATAACATCCCTCCAATTCTGGCCACTGAACTTGCCACTCCCATCCCTGTTGTTCTCAACGACGTGGGGTATATCTACCCACAACAAAATTACCAAACTTCAGGTTCAGCCCAATTATGTTTAGTACAGTAGTAGATAATTCAGATTTTGCAGTTTCCAAGTTGTTTACCTCGGGAGCGTAGATATAGACAGTGGTGAAGGATGAGCTGATAAAAGTTCGAGCTCCGAACAGAAGAACTGTTGTCACTCGTCTAGTTTGATGGGCTATCAATGGCAATAAGAAGATGGTGCATGCAAATAACATGCTGCTCATTGATATTTTCCGACCAAATCTATCTACTGTGATCACAGACAGGACATAACCTGGTAATTCTGTCACAAAACAAAACAAAAGAATATCCAAATTAACATAACCTGGTAATTCTGTCACAAAACAAAACAAAAGAATATCCAAATTAACTTATACTAGTCTAATAAAACATAGTCCAATCGCATGTATGTATTTACCTGCGAAGGTAGTGATGAAAACATCCTTGTAGTTGATGTCAGTACTGGAGGTGGATGCCTTACGATTGGTTGACGAAGAAGAAGAAGAGCACTTATTATCTTTGCTATTCAGCTGAGTGGTGAGCAAAACGATACCGTAGTAGGAAGATGCGTTACCGAAAAAGACGACCCATAAGAGCAACGTTGACCTCCGTAGCTTTGGTGAAAGAAGCACAAGCATTGACCGGAATATCCCTGCATTCACGTCCTCGAACTTGGTGGGAGCAGGTGGCGGGGTAGGAGGAGGAATAACATTATTAGTTTCCGTTTTAGCCGTTGAGACTAGAGGTACAGTAGTCTTGAGTTCAGAATCCGAAACGAGAGTACCAGGAGGCAGTTGTTTCCCGTTGAGTTTGGCTAATTTTTCCAGGATTTGAAGGGCTTCCGTTTTTCTACCTTTCAAGCATAGATACCTTGGAGACTCTGGTGTGAAAATATAGAAAGCTAGCAGGAAAAATGATGGAACAGCGGAGAGTCCAAGGAGCCACCTCCACACCAACCTTGGCATAATTATCCAGGCAAGTCCAGCCTCAGCAATAGCTCCCACAGTCCAAAAGGCAGAGAAAATAACCATCCAAACGCCTCTCTTAGGAGCAGGAACAAACTCTAAGAACCAGGAGAAGAGCACAGGACCCCCTCCCACACCAACACCCACCAGGCATCTACATATCAGCAACGCTACATAGTTTGGTGCTAGTGCGCTCAGTACTCCTGCTCCAGATGTTAGTATTGCCGTCACCAAAAAACCTCTCCTATTATATCAAACACCATTTTCAACTGTAGTACAAAGTGAAAAGAAAAGGAGTAGAAGATTATTAAGACATACACACCTTCTTCCAAATCTGTCAGAAACAACACCCCAGGAATAAGCACCGACGAGCATACCAGCAAAAACCACGCTGGAAATAAGGCTCTCTTGCCGGGAATTGAGATGCCATTTTGACTTAACTGATGGTCCAACAAACGACAGGAGCATCATCTCCATAGCTTCTGCTATCCAACCCATCCCTGCGTATAACAGAACTAGACATTGGTATTTCCCAAACCCAACCGCCACAAGAGCTTGGTCCACTGTGTATCTTGCTCCACCTCCTTGCTCCGCCATCTCCTATCCTATATATCGCCGAAGGAACTACTCAGTTTGTTTGTATATATGCTGCTGCTTCCTCCACTATCCACCAGTTTCTTCAACTAGCTACTCCATCGTTTTACTTATCCACCAACCAAAAAGCACATACACCATGAAGTATGAATGTTAATCTATTATGTGGTTGATGAACAACTACAGTCTACTATAGGAAAAGCTCCAAATTTTTGTACAATGATCAATTTAAGAGTAAAAACTAAATCAATTTTGTTTTGGTAGATATAAACTGCGATTGGATACGGATGTGCCTACCTTACCTTGTCAGACTGAATTTAGGGGGCCACCAGCTTTTCGATTTACATGTGAATGGTATTTAATATTACATTTATATATTTGGTATCTTATATTATATATGTATGTCTCATTGTGCATAAAGACCGACAAAGTGAGCGTCTCTGACCCATTGCTTGTGTCTATAAGGCAAGCGGTTACGCATGCATTTAATAATAATAATAACAAATTCGATTTTTGGAGTTATATGATCAATAATTATGGATTATATCCTTTATTTTAGATTGAAAGATTAGGGGGAGATTCCAATAAATCATGCAATATTTTTCTTAATAATTATATCGTCTCGTTTCATCTTAATTCACTAACGGAATCATCTGAAATTGTTAACCACCTCTGACGCTGATAATGGTTTTGTTTATTAAATTTTCATAAAGCTTTAAATTCAATTAACCAAAACTATAAATATAAATAGAAATTAAAATGGTCAAGTTTTGGAAATTAACTTTAATATTGATAATAAAGAGCATATGCAAAGATAGGATGAGATAGTTTGGAGGCAAAGCTGAATATCTCTTAACTTTGTTTACATACATAGTCAGCTTTAGTCAGCTTTGCCTCGATATATATATGTCAACAAAGTTCAGAGATATTAAACTTTGCCTCGAATATCTGATCCGAACTTTGTTATGTTTTCAGTTACAGCAACAAATTGAAGAGCTTGTAAATAAGGAATACCAACCTTAAAATCTGCAAGTCTGGGAGTGTGTGTTCTTCCTCTTTTTACTTGGAGGAGATAGAGAGATGGGTCAGGTTGTTTGGTGTGAGTGTATATATTTGTATGTGTAGCTCTATTAAACACGTAACTGTGTTTTCTCAGGATCAAGAATCAGAAATTACAGAACAAGATATCTTTTTAATCTTCTCGTGCTTTTTACCGGTGGGACCAATAATTATAGAGCTATGTATTCGGGGATGGAAGCCAAGAGCCACACGTCCAAGCTAGAATAAGCTTCTTCTTGCATATGATACGATAATATAGTGTTGGACAGTAAAATACAGTTAGTTCCTAAATTAAGTAGCGAAATGATATGGTAACAACTGCTAGCTTGCTTTAGAATACATTCTGCTAAGTGGGGGAGAGGAATTTATACTAATCGGTCTCATCAGCTTCTTCTTTATAGATATAAAAGCTTAGTATCTACTATCTAGCTATGTGGGTGTAGAGTGTGGACTATAGAGATATTGAATAATGGACTTAGCAAGTGGAATCCTTTTTTCTTTTTGATATGGGCAAAGAAATCTACAAAACAAAAAGTCAACTTTTGCGTGTTGATGGAGACTCCAAACTTAGCACTTAGCCCACGGTGACTATGGCCGAAGAAGCACCGCCGCACCCTCATTTACTCTTTTTTTTGTCTCCACACCTTAGTACTTGGCCCACATTGACTGACTCCGGCCGAAGACGCACCGCCACACCACTCGTTTACTCTCCTTCTTCTTCTTGTTCCCCACATGCTATTGTTTATGTCGACTCGAGTCTTCTAATGTGACGTAATTACAACTCTTACTTGAATAATTTTGTTTTAAATTAAGATTAGAGAACATACACACTTTTATCCCTAATTTAGATGCTTTTGCTTTATTGCTTGATATTTATATCATTTGTACTCTCTTTTTCAATTTCACATCATTGGAATTTTATTTTTACAGTCAAGCTTATAGACTAGCAAAAGATACGTATATGTATGGTCAGCACAATTGACGTGACCTGACACTGAACTTACAGGTAATAGAAACAAATGAGGAAATAGGTCAGTTCCAATTTCCCTTTTGTTGTCAACTTTTTTCTCTTATCGGCAGGAGAGGAGAGACGTTAGTGATTAGAACACTTTTTAGTCTCTAATGTTGAATTATAACGAGCTTAGATACATTTTATGTTCCTTTCATGGCATAAACATTTCGATTACTTGTCGTCAAAAACAAACTAACATCGGCACTAGTTACTCATAGTACTCAAAACTCCTAGACAAACGCCCATTTCTCTAAAGTTGTGTCTTTATTGACATATTCTGATTCCCAAGTGTTGATATATATTCCCAAATCAATCACGCGTTGATATTGTCTAAAGTGGAACAATAAAGATAAAGCATTGCTTTTGCTTGTTGGGAAACTAAAGAGTTACATTTTGGTCAGGCTTCAGTCTTCACTCATGTCATGTACGTAAGTGGGATTATAAGATCAGATCACTTGGTTATTAATATAATTAAAATTTAATAAAAACAAAATTAAATTAAATGCAAATCAACTAACATCTTAATACTATGTTTTAGTTCTTAACTAACCATATTGATATAAAGATACGTTTATATATGTATGAATTAACTATTATAAATGTAGTCTTCTTTTTTTAGAAGTGAATCAATTGAAAAAAACAATTAAATAATTATAAAAGACATAAGTTAATTCTAATTTATTTATTTATTTATAAAAAAACATAAAGAATACAGTAACATGGTACTCCAACATCTAGTGTTACAGGATTATAACAATAAAAGGAAAAGGAGAGTTGGCAGACAAAATTCAAACGGAAGCAAACTTAACTTTTTGTCCAAAAGAAGGGAACTTTTATTTCAAGTATAATAATATAAATAGACACTCTTTATAGTTCTTTGGTCGGTAAAGTGTGTACTTACTTCACATTTACTTCTCCTAACTAATCAACACACTGCACGTAAGCCGACTTATGTAGTTGAATCAAATTAAATACACTCGTGTTCATTTATAATATCATAAGCTTACAGTTGTTATTGAGTAGATATTAGGAATTTTATACTTTGTATTAACTATTATTAAGAAAATCTGTATGATTTATTTTTTTTAAGTAATTCAAAAAATTACCATATATATACATATGCTTCTGCTTTTATAAATGAATCATAATAATATAATAATGGATCTAACATTTTCCCTCTGTCAAACACACATATAACAACATTCAAAAGGGGAATGGGAAGGTATAGGTATAGGCATATTAAAATTAATGGTAGGTATAGGTATACGAGTGGAAGGAGAGGAAGATAAATGGAATTAGGACAGACAATCCTGAACTGACCGTCACTAAGACATGAATCTCTCCCTAAGTTTTGTGTTCCATACACATTTTCTACTCATATCATTTTTAAAATCTGGAATAAAGCCCACCACCACATTATAAAATTTTTAATTATAGCTTTAGTAAAGTAAGTCAATAGTCTTCCACAATAATGACAAGCCATATCTACCGTTAGTCTTTGCGCACGAGGATAATTTGACTTATTGTGTACAAGCAGTTCAACCCACTACTAATAATTATTATTTAAGTAGGGAACGGACTAAACATTAGCTTTTTTTTTTCTTTATTTGATTATAAAATTGTCTTAGGTATTAGGACCAAGTATTTCAATAGTAGTAATGAACTTCTTCTAATCTTGATTAATTTAGTTAATAAAAACTCTAATGTCCATACACAATATTAATCGACAAGGAAAATTTTACTTAGCTTAACGTGTTCTTTTTGTATAATATGTCTTTCCGCATCTATAATGAGCATCTTGCCTTTACAATATATAAGGGAATAATGAGCATCTTGCCCGTATATATATATATATATATATATATATATACACACACACCAATGATTATAAGAATATGTTGAAACTATCGACCTTCTTTTTCTTCTTCACCCCTTTGGAGCTTGGGCAGTCAAATATTCCAATATATATATATACTAATGATTATAAGAATATGTTGAAACTATCGAACTTATTTTTCTTCTTCACCCCTTTGGAGCTTGGGCAGTCAAATATTCCAATGCACCAACAAAAAAAAAGAAGCAAATTTCATATGCATTGACAGAGAGCATACAAAAGAGCATATCCTTTTATCCCATATGTATATGTTCCATAATCATATTTAGGTATAATTTCATAACACACGGCTTCATCTAAATCATACATATGGATTGCACTTTATTTTTTTAAAATGAAAATAAGAGGATTTTTTATTATATGCAATTATTACAAGTTGTAATACTTTAGGGTCGTGTTCTTTAATTAGGGTCTTTCTTTTTGTGCCAATTTGTGAACCTTAATGGTGATAAAGAGTATAATTTAAAATTGAAGTATCAAACTCTCTGACTGGTAGGAAGGAAGGATCAACATGGAACAGTAAAGAAAGAAATAATACTGAGCTCCACTTGCATCTCCAAGTGTCGACTATTCCGTATGATTGACAAGAAGAATTCTTCACCTCTCAAAGTGGAAACCATGATTGTTGAGTATTATAATTTATGTTCTGTATCTTTAAGGCTCAGTTCTTCTTCTTCTTATCATTATTAGTATTAGTCTAATAATAATGATCTTTATGTTTCCAATCAGTTAAACGAATTATCTTATAATATTAACAATTTTCAGGAAGAGCCTTTTATCATATAATTATCAAGTTATTTCATAGAGCTCACCACATTCCAATCGAATCATTCATCACATACATAACAATTAATTAATCATAGTTTTACGCATAAAATCACATAAAAAACCTACATCTTTAATACTTGATTTATTACAAATTGTATAAATTAAGGTTTGATTATTATAGGCTTAATCATAGTGACTTCATTATCAAATTATTTGTTGATTATTTAGTACAAATATGCACGGATGATATGAAAATTTGCAATTACTAAGAAAAATAATATAAAAGCGGAAACATAACATTGTTTCTAAATTCTACATGCATGATTTGTTGAATATTATGCTTCCTCTGCTATAATTAAGCTCCAATTATAATTACCTAAATTTAAAATTATTTAGGGTTGGCTGCAAAGGCAAGACGATCTACCAGGGGACGGCCCTTGGTTTCTAAGGGGAAGAAGAAAGAGCAAACGCCCGATACTATAATTACACCAACGAACAGAAGAACTGCTGCCGCTTGTTGACATCCTTGGACCAAACTTATTGCTACCAGAGGGCACACAGCTCCACCAACTCTTCCAATAGAACTTGCAATTCCAACACCAGTTGATCTCACTGAGGTTGGATATATCTACAATCATCATCATTAAATATCAATTCAAAGAGTATGGTTCAATCTATGATATGTATGTAAATCTTCATTTTATACGATAAAATATTTCACATTTATTTACCTCAGGAGCATATAAATAGACGATCGTGAATGATGCTGTCACACTTGCTCTAGCACCAAATAGAAGAGCTGTTGTTAGACCTGTAGACCGATGGACTACCAATGGCAGCAGGAAGATGGAGGAGACCACAGAGAAAGCCACCATTGAGAGCTTTCGACCGAGAATGTCAACTGTAACAGATGCCAAAATATATGCAGGAAACTCTGCAAATGAAGTAAAAATCTGGATGTTATTCAATTGCTTTAAACCGACAAAAAAGGCATTGACTTCACTGGTCCGGTGAAACAGCAAAATAAACATCTTACCTGCTAAACTAGTAATGAAAACATCTGCATAGTTGACTCCTTCAGAACTATGTGACAGTGTTTTAGTTTGACTGCATTCATTACTCCCAGTGCTCAATTCGGTGGAAAGCAAGACAAGGCCGTAGTATGAAAATAAATTTCCAAAAAATACGATCCACATGAGCAAAGTCGACCTAATTAATTCTGGCGAAAGAAGCAGTAACAGTGAATTGATGGGACCAGTAATAGTCTCCTTCTCCTGAGAACAAGTGACATTTTCATCCTCCTCCAACAGAAGTAAAGGTGCTGTCTCAGGCAGAAGGCTCTTCCCTTGCACCTCAGCTTTAGTTGTGACAAGAACACCACGAGGCACTTCTTTCCTATTCAATTTGGCCATTTTCTCCAGAATTCTATGGGCATCATCTTCTTTGCCTTTTAGACATAAATATCTTAGTGACTCTGGGGTGATGCCATAAAATATGAGAAGGAAAAGAGATGGCACAGCAGAAAGACCAAGCAGCCACCTCCAGCCCAATCTAGGTATCACAATCTGCATATAACAGTTTAACCGATGAGTGTACTTCTACCCCTTGTAGCATCTAGAATCCCAATTCTATGGTTTCGTTGCAATAGCAAAATTTATAGTTAAATGCACAGAGTAACCATGTTGGACTGGGGAAGCTACAATTTTAATGAAAAATGGAGTACACTGTAATCTTGAAACTTTCACCAACAATTCTGGCAGGACACCATTTAAGAGACCAATAGAAAAAAACATTGTTTAACCATAAGAACTTTCATTATGAATCAAAGTGAAAGATGTTTCCTTATAATCCATTCAAGCCACGCATGGTATAGGCACTTCAACATTTAATTTGAAATGAGAAAAATTTCCCTTCTACCAGACATCTATTAGACAAAGGGTAAAATCTTATTCAAATTCCTACTAGTACGCATTTTGCACACAGTTTTCTACAAGAACAAAACATCTCCACCATCTATCCTTTGAATCTTAAAACATTAGTCAAACTTTTCTCATTAGACAAGAATGCGAAGCAAATGATCGTAATGACATCGCATGTGCAGCCCATGCCAGCCAGTTGAGCAAACCCAGTTCTTAGCTAATAAAGAGTTGTTTAGTGGTAAACAAGATCAGCCTGACATTCAGTCAATTCTTGAAGAGTCATGGGTACGTGATGGAAACAAAAGAGTCTTTTTGTAACTGCATGATAAGCTAAGCAAGGAGATTCAAGATGCTCTGAACCTTCTCCGTTGTATTCAACTTTTTCTTGAGCATATGCATCAGAAACCATCGAATCAAAAGACATGGCAAAAATGCCACATACACATCCCAGAGATCAATTTACTAAAACACTGCCAGAATTTGGTACATGCAATTCACCATATGGAGATTTAAGTCTCTCGAGAAACCAATCATTATCCATGTCTGAAAGATGAAAGCATGCATTTTTCAAGGATTTGTTCTAAAAGATCGAGAGAAACTGGGAAATGGCAAGAAAATCACAAGCATACCCATGCTAGCGCAGCCTCAACAACAGTTCCAATTGACCATAGCGCCTGAAAGACAACCATCCAGAAGCCTCTGTGTGGTGCAGGTACGAACTCCAAAAACCATGCAAACAGTACGGGACCACCTCCCAGACCAAGGCCAACCACAAACCGACAGATTAGCAATGTGACATAATTTGGTGCTACGGCACTCATAAAACCAGATGCAGAAGTTACTATTGCTGTGACCAGAAATCCTCTCCTGGAGGGATAGAAAGTTAAAAAGGGAATTAATTGCACTGGAATATAATTGAAAGCACTCATCATTTGTAGTTTTGAAAAACTATACAGTTGAAGAGAAAAACTGCTACATCACAGTTGGATGGGATAGCTTGACCTTCAATTTTTCGTCCTGAACTTCCAGTTGACCAAGTATTAAAAATAAACGTTATTTTTTGTTCCTTTTTTTCTGTAGAAAAAGCAAAAGAGCTGGTGAAACCAACCAAGAGCACTCGACCGGTATCATTTTCAACCAAAATGCAAATGTGTAAATGAGAGATGAAAGACAGGGAAGATGATTTGACAACATATAATGAAGACCTCAAGTATTCAAGTCCTCTACTTCCCTGTTCCTAGAATTGGTATCATTTTCAACCAAAATGCAAATGTGTAAATGAGAGATGAAAGACAGGGAAGATGATTTGACAACAGATAATGAAGACCTCAAGTATTCAAGTCCTCTACTTCCCTGTTCCTAGAATTTACTTTTATTATCCTAATTTTCCTTTCTGTTCTTTGGGGCAAGACAGAATTATGGTTTCTTTTAGTGCATAAATTGGAGGCAGTCAAGCCAACATGTAGGCATCCAAATGCACACATTCAAAAGGCCTTCTTTGCAGATAGAAAAGATAAAATGCAAAAAAATTCGTCATCAAATGCTTGACAGAATCATCTCATCTTCAAGTTGTGTCAATTATAGTATGATTAGTTGTAGTACTAGGCCAAGAAACGGAATAAAAGTCTCCCACAAATCGTAATGGTAGACTAATATGAATTGTCAATTCATAATTGAAATTATGCCAAAATGTCCTAGTACCCAGAGAAGTTAGGAGAACATACAGATGCGAAAGCAGTAAAGTACGGGTTTTGGATGAAGCATAAGGGAAAGAGTAATTGGTACACTGACCTTCTTCCAAATCTGTCCGAAACCAAGCCCCAAGAATATGCACCAATCAGCATGCCAGCAAAAACAACAGTAGTTATAAAGCTTTCCTGGTCAGAGGTAAGGTTCCATTGGGACTTGACAGATGGTCCAACAAAGGAGAGAAGCATCATTTCCATTGCTTCTGAAATCCAGCCCATGCCAGCGTAAAGGAGCACAAGCCATTGAAACTTCCCAAACCCCAAAACCAGAAGAGCATCATCAACATTGTACCTTGGGCCTACATCTGCCATCTACAATACACAGAGAAAGGAGCATGATTGACACTTTCGACGACCGCAACAGCATCACAAGAGACATGATCCTAAATTCTGAACCAAACTCTGAAAAGCCTTTATTCAAATTACGATTACAAATTAAAGTTTCCCTCTCTCCTTCTCCACTCGTTTAATCAATAAAATGACAAACAGCATTCGGCTGGAACATCTACAAATACTGATCACATGTACGTAAAATAAGAACTAGAGGACAAAAAAGGAGGCAACGGAAGGGTGAAAAGAGAGAAGAACAAAATATTTAGAAACAGCGCCAAAGTCATCGACTTCTCTCGGAGAAAACAAAAGAAACACGGATAAGACTATGGTTAGTTTCCCATCAGAGAAATTACATTAAGACACTTGTGAAAATTAGGCGTTCCCATCTCATAGCAAACGCTAATGAACGAAGTACAGAAAAGGAAACAAGAGCCAACTAAACTGGCAGAATGATTAGAGAGTAAAGGACAAACCTTTTTCGAGATGGTAAGAGAAAGAACTTTGCTTCTCTTCTTCTTCTTCTTCTTGTTGCTGTTGTAGCGGTTAGTCAATACCAAAAGTCAAAATGGGGAAGCTAGTAACGGAAAAATCAAATTCCCCTTTTGAGTGGATGTGAGTGAGGTCGCTTTCAGGTGTTCTTGGAGAAACAAAAAAAGATATAGACAAGGTAGCCCATAATTTGTATATGTAATATCAACACGTCCAAGAACGAAATGAACAGCGAAGAATGTGGCTATTGAATTGCCAGTTGTGTGAAAAACATGAGAAGAAGCCAATGCACTTCCTTTGATAATTTAGGTTTTCTGGGTTCAACACCATTTGCAGCCAAAAATGTCATTAAATGCACGTATCCGCATACTTTGTCTTTCTTTTACAAATTGTTAATTTGCTTATGCAATTTTGTCGTTTGGAAATGAATGGCAGTGAAAGAAAACATCAGTCAT
>JAOQMS010000003.1:33342921-33371708 GCA_027563885.1 Erythroxylum longipes | reverse complement strand
TCTTTTACAAATTGTTAATTTGCTTATGCAATTTTGTCGTTTGGAAATGAATGGCAGTGAAAGAAAACATCAGTCATCAGAGCTTGGGGAAATGAATCTATTACTTATGCAATTTTGTCGTTTGGAAATGAATGGTAGTGACAGAAACATCAGAGCTTGGGGGAATGAATCTAAGTAAAGTACTTTTTTTTTTTATATTCATGTTAATGAGACTATGAGAGGATTAGAAAGTTGTAGTATGTAAGTTGTAAATGTGTATACTTGCTATCATAATATGCAAAGAAAAAGTTTAATATTGATAATCATCAATAACATACCATAAGATCTGATCGAAAGATAAATTGGACATGTGATTAGTTTGAAGAGGTGAATTGGGTGCATTTTTAGGGAAATGAACCATGAATTGAAACATGTGTTACTACTATGTTCGGTAGAACTTTGAAACTCGAAAGTCGAAACACAGTGCAATTGAATGAAGTGAGAGAGAGTTCTGTACAGTTTCCGTATAACTTCAAAACAAAATGGCAAAATATTCCTTGGCATTCACATATAAATCCAACCTAAATAGGAAAGCCCAATTTAATCAGCATCTGGTGGTCCTCTCTTCAATTACTAACATTTATAAATGTTCTGATTCCATCTGCGGATAAAGGACGGTGTCATTTAATGCAATGTCCCAATACAACCTACCAGGACCACTCACAAATACAATGCATCGCAAATCTTTTTTGGTTCTGACATTCATTTCTCGGGCTTCTTTCTCATGGAGATGAGCGACGTCAGAGAGATAAGAAACCTAAATGAAAGTAACAGTCTTTGGAAAACGTTAAACGACGAAAATAATGCGGTGGGTCACGATGATTCTGCTCCACTAGTAATGCGTTTACTGGTCACCCACATGTTAGTAACAATGCTACTTTCTAATCAGACTTGCTTATATCAGTTTTTCTTCTTTATTTCCATAGTTCAGATTTAACACTTTTGAAGCATCAGATATCACTCCTCAACCTAAAACTTCTTCACCTGAACTACAGCTCCATGCTTCATTCCAGATTCAAGCATTGCCCCCAAAACTGCAAAATCTCTGGCTCCTTCATAATATGAGAGTCGAGAATCAGCTTCGTAGTTACTTCCCTGCTGTAAACAAAGAACAAAAATTACAAAAACAAAAAGACAAGGACAATTTCATAGTTGACATATATCTCATTCAAAACTTAAGCTTGATGAGGCATATCTATTTACTAGATCTGATATAACATGCAGCTTATTTCAAACATGAAGTAATCATATATAGGATATGAGTAAAGCATATGCCAGGATGAAAATGAAAAGCATCTGAGAAGAAGCACTTTCTTCCTTTTTTCCCAGTTAAGAAAGAGAAATCAAAGCTAAGTTTAAAGTATTTGGAGACCTGTGAGGCAGATGAAAACGTATCACATCATTAGAACAAAACAAACCAATACCACCTGCATATTCTTGAATATGCAGATAATAAAATTATTATTATTATGTGTAGAAGTATGTTTATGATACCTCAAGAGTGGAATGTGATATGTCATGCAAGAAGGTTTTTAGTTCATCAGTTACTCCACTAAATGGGTGGAACGAGCTTTTTCTTTGCCCATCAACACCATAAATTGAAGCCTGAAATACAAAACAGGGGATACCAACTGAACATGCCAATTTTGATAAGTCATTTGGGCAAAAAAACGTGACTAGTAAACAAGTTTAAGCTTCGAAGTAAATTAGACATCTTATGCAAACTGTACATCTAAGTCTTTTTTAAATATGCCAAAGGTCTAATTACTATAGTAAATTGACATTTGAATACCAGGTAACCGTGTTGTCCATCTTGTTTCCCACGCTCAACTTCCACGGTTCCCTTTAAGCCAACAATCCGCCAAAGTATCTGAAGAACTAAAGGCTATGAGAAGGGATATAAGCACATTGGAAGTTATAGTCAACAAAATTTCTGGCTTCACCACATGCCTTGGGAGATTTTGATGACACTACCATTACAAAAATTCCAGCAGATCCGTTCTCCAGTTGGCTAACAATCATAAAAATGCAAGTCATCTTTAGATCTCCAATTGTTTGAAGAAAAGATGAGTTGGAAAACTAGCTCCCTGAAGAAGCTTACAAGACTGAGGATATGTTATCTGGTGGAGGCAAAGCTGGATCAACATGAGAGGTTATAGCCAACACTGACCTCACCTCACATCCGACAAGCTGTTAAAAAAATGAAACAATAAATTTTCAAGGATAAGTCAGGACCAATAAGAATGAGAAAAAAGAATCCTTCAATTTTCAAGCCCAGTGATTAAAGCCAAGCCTTGTTGATCCGAGACTATAATTTCTCTCACAACATAGAAGGAAAATTCAGTATAGATGTCCACACTTTCAAACATTCATACCGGTCCGACAAGCTATTAACAACATGAAACAAAAAATTTTCAAGGATAAGTCAGGATCAAAAGAATGAGAAAAAAGAAATGCTCAATTTTCAAGTCCAGTGATTAAAGCCAAGCCTTGTTGACCTGACAATGTAATTTCTCTCGCAACATAGAAGGAAAATTCAGTATAGATGTCTATACTTTCTAACATTCATACCAGTCAATGTCAGATGTTTGTCACTTGAAAACAAAAATGCTCCAAAGAAAAAAGGTTTGGGCAACTAGAAAGAGGCTCTCCAGAAAGAGGCTCTCCAGCAATGCCTTTGACATAAACCTCTAGTAAAATTTTACCCCTATTGCAGTTCAAGAATATCAAATTAATTCTCTGGTATCATTAGCAGCAACATATTGTGGATGTATTGAGCCCGGTAATTTAAACTTCAGATTTGACTTGTCAGTAAGGTATAGTCTCCGTGCAAAATTACCATTCTTAGTCCTGCAATGAAATGCACCCCCATGTCTACAATAAAGCCTCCCTGCCCAAATACAAGAACAAAAGAGGTGATATAAAATGCCAACATAAGAGTAGCTCAAGTGTGATATAAATGTTAGTGAGCAATTTCACAATCAATAAACCAATTTCACATTACCATCTAGACAAATGATAGTCAGGAACCACATAGACTTCTACAATGTGTGACAGTGTTACAGTCCAACTGCTCCACTCATTTTCAAGTTATTAGGACAGCATCTTGTTTACCATCATTACGCCCAAAATTATCTGTTGATCATCCTCTATTTGAAGGATAATGCACAGGTTTCATTTATCAATCTAGATAAGGATAGACTGAGTTTCAGTTGGGACGAGTTCATGAAGCAGTTCAATATGTGCTTTGGGCCCTCTGTCCATGGCAATAACCTAGGAGAGTTAACCGAATTACGCTGATTCTGTATGGTAGTGGAATACCAACGGAAGTTTGAGCAATTCCCTATCTATTCCAGTTCTCTCTCATCTAACTAGGGGCAGAGAATTTCCTTAATGGACTCCAATATTAAATAACTCTAGAGGTGAAGTTACAGTGCCTAGAGGCTCTGGCAAGTGCTATGAGTATAGCATTTGTCTATGAATGTAAAGGGACTTGGAGGGATCGAAGCTATTAGTGACAGAGCAGAAAGTTCTTCCAAGAGGTTGATCAAGCTGAATTCATCAAAACCCCAATTCATTAAACATTTGAGTAGAGCTTAGGTGGAGAAAAATAGGGTGAAATCCCTTGCAATGAGACCTATTTTCTCTGACATCAATTCAAGCAGTTATTCTGGATTGAAGGAGTGGAGGATTCAGACTTGGCAAAACAAGATCAGCATAAATTTTGTTGATGAAAGCAGACATAAAATCTCCATTCATGCTATTACATAGACCTTGAACTTTCATATATAGCAAGTCTAGGGTTCTGTGATAGGGTAACCTATTCCAGTGTTGGTGGATTCAGGAAGTAAATGCTTAGGTGTGAAATAATCTGCTCTTAGTTGTGGAAAAAGAAAAAGAACTCCACATTAGTGGTAAATAGAGGTGTTCAACAACTTGCCTTTAGTGGAGGAGAAGAAAAGGAATTCAACGTTAGTGGCAAATGGAGAGAGATTAAGAAGTTTAGGAGTTTGTTCAAATGTTCCCTTGTATCTAGGAACTCAAATTTTTTTTATTTGGATCCATTCTACCTCCCTCTGGGCTGTTTCAAAGCTTTAGTTGTGGCAAATGGGATTTTCCTGCTTCTGGATGCATTTTTGAGAAAAAGGGTAAGACTACAAAATAACAAGGACACTACTTAGACTTCTATAACAACTGTATTTATGGGAATGATATGGGAGAAAAGAAGACAGTTATTTCTCAAAAATTCAATCTTGAGAAATAGGGTTCTACTTAATGAGCCCTTCTTAGCTCCTAATCATAGGTGAACAAGAACGAAAATTCAGCACACAAAATTCCATTATCAACTCTACCACTGATTTTGTAGTTAGCAGATGTAAATAGATTCCAAAGAATGGTCAATAAAT
This sequence comes from Erythroxylum longipes, assembly GCA_027563885.1. Taxonomy (NCBI): domain Eukaryota; kingdom Viridiplantae; phylum Streptophyta; class Magnoliopsida; order Malpighiales; family Erythroxylaceae; genus Erythroxylum; species Erythroxylum longipes. The sequence goes on along the minus strand of JAOQMS010000003.1, from coordinate 33,367,263 downwards.
GATAGTCATGAGAATGGAACATGTCTTCATGCCACTTGGGATTGGCAACAACAACCAGTCACTCGAATCTTACATGCAATTCATTAATTGCATTTGAATTGCCTCTGTTGAGGCATACTATAGAGATCATTTACTTAACATGTACTCAAGTAATGCAAAGCATATGTGTTGTGAAAATTCCTTCTGTGATCAGCATTGAAAAATTCGTATTTAATTGTCACATGGAAGACCTACGGTAAATTTGCGCCTCCAAGAGCTTGAGAAATAAGGATTTGCGCTATTCATGGATCCTTCAACAATAAGTTGGACATTCATTATGTCCCCAATCTCAGCCACTAGCTTCTTGCCCTACAAAAAAGTTAATAAATGCATCAGAATTTAGAGTAATTTAAAGCAGCACAGAAATGCAAAACAAGTACCTCCAACAAACCAGGCTCAAATCTGTAGTTCTCAGCAATTGCCCATATTGGTTTGCCTGTTACATCTGCAGATATTGACTTGTAGCTCAACAGTGCACTTTCTATTTCAGTTATAGCTGCATTAGTAAACACAATCAATTTCTTAAGAGGTGAAACATCATATAATGGAAAATCTAAGGGTTCTGCAGAAAGACTGTGGCAGTAAACCCTTGAAAATCAATATCGATCCTTGCATCCATGCAAATGTTAGGAAAGGATGCACGCTCAAGTATCTTGATAGTACATATCAAAACGTATGCAATTCATCCACTCTTGAAAACTTTTTCATTTTTTTCTAAACAGCATAAAAGAAAGGAGGAAGTACATCCAATTTAACTATGTCAATCTCAAGCGCATATCAACTTAATAGCCTGTCCAGTATCAGGTTAAAAAAAGAATGAAATCCATCTAAACAACATCTTTTTCTATATACAAAAAAAGAACTAAAAGTTTCAAGTAGAAGAGACTCTCCATGTGTGAAAATTTTATACTTCCGAAATTCTAGGAACAGAGACAGATCCACCAAAAACTGAAATAAATTGGCACGAATACTAACAGTTAAATGTAATTTAAAAAGGAAGAAAGGAACAGAGTTCCTACTTACAAGCTGCTGCCGGTTTCTCTTCAGCCAATCAAGTTAGACAAGCAAGATGGCATGTCACAATATACAAGTAAACTTAGTACAATGTACAAGATGAGAAATAGATAAAAAAAAAGAAAAGAAAAGATTCATCAATCAAAAGAAATAAACGGAGTACCCACGCCTGCGGGGTTTCGTTACTATTCCACTAATTTGCAACTATAAGTGCGTGTGGGTGGGAGAGTGAAGAAGGGCAGGGGGTGAAAGGAAAGAAAACATCATCAAGTACATTTTCTTTTTCTTTCAAATTTATATCTATTGCTATTGTATTCTTTATTTTTCCATTTGTTTCACCAATCTCCACTATCCTCTTTTTTCTCTTTTTTTAGAAAAGAGAAATAAAAATCGTAACATGCACTCCCATTCAGTTTGTAACTATGTAAAGTGTGCCTTTGAGCAACCTTGAAGGACATGTTTCCCTGCCTTGAGCAGTCTTAGTGAGATATCAACCTGCATAGTAAGGAACAACAATCTATGTAGCGAAGACTGGTGCGATAGATGAAAGTAGAAGATATAAATAAATGGAACTGAGAATTGGGATTTCAAAGCAGCCGTATAAACCTGAGATTGAGCAGCGAGGACGACAGCAACGGCCAGAATGGAGGGATCCTGAAGAATTTGAAGGAGGCCCTCTTCTCCCCATTTGCATTGCACTCCTGGGAAATGCTTACTTGCAATCTCCACTGCAGCACTTGCTGTTTCCTGAATGAAAGTGAGGATTTAGAAATGAAATCAAAAGAGTAGAGTTGAGAATGGAAGAAATGAGATAGAGGTCACCTGAGATCGGCTCCAAATGACAGAAAGAGAGATGAGATTCTTAATCTCAGACAATCTGGGAATGTATTGAGTTGTAACGAATATACCTCCTCCCACTATAGCTATCTTCACTCCTCCCATTCTTCTCCAATAATACCCTGCGACTCCAGCCTCCACCTCAGATCAGATCTCTCTCTCTCTCTCTCTCTCTCTCTCTCTGTATATATATATATATATATTGTGGTTGGTTAAACGATTTCTTAGCGATTTTAATTTTATTAAAAAAAAAGAGAGAGAGAAGACAACGACACCGTTCTCTTTCCATTACAGTCATACCAGAAACGTTTAGAATATTGTGGCTGTCAAACAATTATAATCCTATTAATTATGAACTTATAGTCGTTTTCTTCTAAAAGAAATGTTAATGCTAATAATTACCAATATTAAATAGTTTCTTTTGGGCTTGATCCAAATTCATGCCTCTTGGCGTATCCAGTTCAAATAATTGGATTTCAAGTCCAACTAAAATGTCCATAAGACTTTTTTCAAAATTTCTAAAGACCTTCCAAACATAGATCCAGCCCAACCCAAAGTCTACAGTCAAGCCTATCCCCACGTATCACAAAGCACAGTAGAGTTTTTTTTTATAAAAAAATCCCGCAAGATACATTCATCATTTTTGGCATGACCCATCAATTCCTGTTACAAACCGTCAACTATACCGTATACACTGCATTAGGCACAGATCACTCATTTTCTGGGTATACAAAACAAGATTACGACCCAATACTCCCCCCAAACGCATTGGAATTTCCCTCAAATTCAGAATTCCATTCAATACTAATACTAACAGTAATAACAATAATGTCAAACTATCAAGGCTCTATTTGGCAATCAGCTGAATACATTAGCGATTCTATCAGCTATTTGCCGACAACTGATTCTATTAGCTAATTTAACTAACAAATTGCATTATCTGTTTGTTAGAAATGTTTGATAAAATTAACTGTTTAATATTAACTGTTAATGTGTAAAATAACTTATAAGGGCATAATTTTAAAAAAAATTATAGGGGCATGAATTTATCACCCATCATGTGTAGGCTTTTTTTTATTTTTTACTTTTTTATTTTAATTATAATTATACTAATATTACTTTAACAAAAAATTAAATTAAAATTTAATTATTACTTTAATAAAAATTAAATTAAAATTAAAATTTAACTATTACTTAATAAAAATTAAATTATAATTATAATTATAATTATAATTATGTTATTTTTAATTTTATAACAAATTAAAATTAAAAAATTAAAAAAGCCTAAAAAGTTTAGGGCTTGTAGCTAGACATAAATTTAATTTGTAAAAATTAATTAATATATAACTTTATTTATCTAAAGGGTGTAATTGATTTTTCACTTGTTAAAAGTAAAACAGCTACTTGAAACGTTGCTACTGTATATCGTTTCCAAGTTCAGCGTTTTGAGATAAAACAGCTAACTTTTTATGTCCTTTCCAAACAAGTATTTCAGCTATTTGAAAAGTCAAACAACTGAAACACTTCAATCAGCCAAAATATTGGCTGATCCGCCGTCCTCCAAACACGCCCCAAATCTTTTACCTCCAGGACCTATAACCTATCTGCATCTGCAAGGACATATCTTCACCAAATGACACTTAACAAATTAACCTAAAAACAAAAAGTGGGCTGCGAAAGTCAATCGACTTATTTTCGGCTTGAAGCGTTTGAACATATATATCTTCTCTCGGTTCTTCACTCACTCCACTTTGTGTAGCATATTCCAGTGCCATCTCGTAGTCCACCTGCAAAACCGAAGCATACATAGATACATCAATATTTACTTCAGCTTTACTTGCATTCTGTCACCAACCTAAGGAAGCATGTACTGTGCGCTCAGGTGCCTACTCTGGCATACGCAAACCCATTTACTAATTACTACCCTAATTTGGGTAACCTTGGGTAACCTTGCATCCCAAGTCTAACATGTCACTAAAGAAATGTTATCAGGGAAAAACTAGATCCTGTATATAACAACACTAAGGATATCAACAGACTATGAAGGCCTATAGACCTAAAGTTACAAAGTAAACTCACCTGTTCAATATGTTGAGCAAGTTTTTCCCGGAGAGTCTCTTTTGTTATTTCACGAGTGAATACTTTATGCAGTATTTCTGCATCCATCTCCTCGCAGCGTTTCTTCTTTGATCTATAAGACTCTGCCATTTCTTTCAAGACATCATAGACAGCACCAGAAGCATCGGGGATGTATCTAGTCAAAATTCAATTTCATTATACACAAATAAGAAGCAAAGCCTCATTTCACCAACCAAAGGGACTACAGATTCTGTTGCAGATTTACTTGCTTAGATTCCGTTTCCTGTCCTGTTGCTCACGAGCCTGCATTTTTTTCACTATTTTGGACTTCAGTTGGATGCAGCACTGCTGAACAGCAGACTGAAAATACTGGCGTGGTCAGTTTACCCCACCTCCCAACTGAGGAGACAACAAAAAAGAAAATTGGAAATGTCCCACCTTGACAGCATTTGCTATCTCATTGATATCATCTCCAATGTACTCCTTGCCAGTCCCTTTGAAGGGGATTTTTGTGCTCACAATGCTCACAAAGACACCAATCCTGTCTTGCAATTGGTTGATCTTGTAATTTCCCCAGCTGAAAAGAATAGGCACTATTTGTATCCCAATCTTAAGATTTTACACTAAACACTCAGTCCCACACCATAAAATGTAGAAAAATAAAATAAAAGACTGGTATGTCCTACTTGATTCTCTTAAGGGCAGTCCTGGTGACAACATCAGCTCCTTGTTCAAAAAGAAGTGGAATGCGGTTTGCAAATCGGAAGATATTTAGACCCTGGATGTTGAGTAGGCAGAGCCAATGAAAGAATGGCCAAAAATAGAAAGGATTATCACTTCCTGACTACCTAAGTTCAATCAGCTATGAATTTAAAATAAAATGAGACTTTCTCAATTCCATAACAAAAATCAGATCTATGAGCACCATATCTTGCTTTCAATTCCTAAGAAATCCTGTCGCTGATTCCTAGTATCATCTGAAGATGCTAGGTTGATTTATCTTTCATATTTCATGTTTTCCTGTTAGGTTTCAATTTGCAGGTAAAGCCCCAGATCCTCAAAAAAAAGGATCTGATCAAACATACAGAAATTTCCAGCTCAGATCTGTTTCTTTTCTTTTGGCAATACAACATCAAACACTAGTAATTACCTGCTTAACATCCTTTCCACCCACACTAACACCAGCTTCCACAATGAACGGGTGCCCTTCAAAGACTTGTGCACTGCATATAGTACGATAATATACAAGGTCAACTTTATGGGACATTATGTATTCACTAGCACAAAAATCATAATTCCAAATTTAAAGTGTTCTGGAAGACTAGAACTTTGAAAAAGAACAGGTCAAAACAACAAAAATTTTGAGCACAACCTCCCGGAAAAGGTAGCAACCATGTCTGGGTGCAACTCCTTTATAATCCCAAGACGAAGATTGTATTCACCTGCAGGACTAAGACACTGAAATTGAATTTATAAGCAGCCTGTCCAACCAAAAGAATATCACATAGATGCAGAACTTTGTTGTGCAACTGTCACAACCATCAGTTAACCTTAGATTGAAACAAATAAAAACTTACCTCACCAGTAGGATCGTCAAACTTGGCTTGACGAAACAATTGATGGATGCGAACTATCTGTTGGTCAGTAAGAGACTTAACAGCCATTTTTGGACCAAATTCTGGACCCATTTCCCCTGAACATTTGAAGAAATTATAGCAATAGAACTCAACTCAAACATCTGAGAATTAGTTTTATGATTACAATTAATTGTTAAAAACAGCATATCTGAATTGTTTACTATAAGATTAATACCAACGCAGCTTATTATTTCTAGGATGCCTAAAAAGTTGAAGGATATCAATGAAGCAACCTCTCACCAATTAATCGTTCAGCATGTGACTTTCCTATATTCACAAATTCATGCTGAAGAAATTGAAGAAGAGTATGTTTTGAAGTTTCAGCAATGAGACGTTTGATCAATAGTAAATCAACAGATGATGGATGGTGTTTTGTCTCAAGAGGAACTGGAGGCATAACATCTGTTCTTCGAGCAAATTTTATAGTAATGTTCTTGCTGTCAAGGAGAAAAATATCACCACAAGGAAAAGTAGTAGATTAGAAGAGTAAAAACAGGAACAATTCATTTGTGCAGAATATAAAGTGAGGCGAGAGAGAGAGAGCATACTCAGATGCATCTGAGATAAAGCTAAACAGAAACTGTGCATAAGGAGTAATCACAGCCATTTGCCGCATGTAGTGCAATATTTTGGACTGCATTTACAAATAAACATTAGGTCAAGCAAAGAAAGCAACGACTTATTCGTAGCGTAGCAATTACAAGTGACAACTACCACATGCATCTCATAAATTTGACATGAAGAATGAAATGATAGTACCAGCCAATTAGTTTGTACATACACGGTAAGTGGTCCAGTTTCCCTCAATGATCACTTGAATTTCAGCTCCATGCCACCCATCATCATTGCTCCTTTTTTCATGTAAATGTACATGTGGAATATTCCTGATAAGTTAGAAGAAAACAATTTTTCAGTATGGCCAGGTATATATGTTAACAGTGAAGCTCAGCACGTTACAAAAGGTAAAATAGGAACCCATTACTAGGTCCAGAATTGGGTAACCAATACACTTAAACATAAATGTCTTGCAACATGCAAAAGTAAGCAAATACATGAAAACAAACATAAACATTCTACATCTTTTTTGTTGATTCTTACTGATGGATATCTATGTCCAGCCTGCAGAATGAAGTATACTTTTGGCCTCTCATCGATGAGGAGATTTCTATTGGAAGCCCAGTGCTCATTTTGGACCATATCAATGCCTGCACAAGCAAATTGAGAAGTTAAAGAAATCAAGATACATGGTTAAATTTGACAATACACTTTATAGAACATCAAAACCAGATTTGTCCTATAAAGCAATTTCATTAAGCACATACATAGGCCTAGTATCTTCAACAAAGACACTACACCAGTAGAATCCCGACTGTGGAACAATTAGGATATTCCACTGAATGAAATCACTATATTTGCAACTAAGAATGAATTCAAGCGAATACTTGGTGGCCTTAGACATTATAATTTCCTCAGTTCAGAGAAAGAAGACTTGGTTGATTCATTAAGACACAGGAATGGCGGGATGCATGTAGAGTTTTGCAATCATATTGATGAAACAATCGGCAGCAGTAAAGCTTTACCATTTTTGCACCAAGACCAAATTTCCCGCGGGTTTGCTTCAGCCCATATTTTGTCCCTGAAAGAACTGTAAACAGCAATGCACAATGCCTTCCAAGTAAGCTTATGCGAGCACATGAGCATGCCAAGTATTTGTACAATGCATATCTATAAGTAACCAAATTGATGGAAAGGCAATATGAATTGACAATATGAACCTCGTCCAAACATATTTGGGATGTCATCATGTGGCATTCCTATTCCATTATCCTGTAAAATTGAACATCCATAGATTCTAAGTATTTCAAGTGCATTGCGATGTATGAGAATAAAAATACAACACTAATACTCAAGGAAACCTATTTATAAAGTTTGCATGCATATATTAGATGATTAACTGGAAAAGTGCATCAGACCTTGCAGGTGACTTTGTAAAACGAAGCCTCACCTCGGCCCTTCATGCCCTTTGCAGCTGATGGTTCTTTAGCTTTCTTCCCTAGAGCAACATTCTTAGCTAATATTTCCTGAGCACGAGCTTCCTTGGCTAATCTTTTCTGCATTGAATCATATACAATGCAAATAAACAGGTTAGAAAGAACATAGATGTGTATAATATTGGTGGGCATCAGTTCTTTCGCATGAAACCACCGAGGCACACTTGGGTGATGTTTGGTAGGAGGTAGTGGTAAAGGAGATTACATGGATGTAAAACATGATTTTGAACACCATGTAATAATATAACAGTTTTCAAGTTTTATGCACAACAAACAAAGTAATCAACAGTGTAGTGTGATAGTGATTAAATGACACATATCATCAAATTATGCCAAAAACTCATTGAAATTGATTAAAAAGATGAAGAAATCACACCTCACGGTCCTTGGCTGTCTCATAATCATCATAAAGTTCCTGGTCAACACGCTCACGATCAACCAGACCAATCATGGAATTGAACTTGGTCTTGCCAATTTCTTCACTAAAAAAGGAGTAAAGCGAGGTAATTGAAGACCAAAAACAAATGCATTTCAATTCCTAATGAAATTCTCATAGTCAGAGAAGATATATAACGGAGATGAGATGGCTAAAGAATATCCACCAATTTTTCAAGTATGTAACAGTCCAATGTGGAATCGTGAACAGAAAGAGTAGAGAAAGAAAGAGAACCGACTCACATAGTAATATCAACAACGGGAAGCTCGGACATGGACTCAGCTGAATCAAGGGAATTCTCAACCAACTCTCTAACAGTAGTGTAAAGGCATTTCCCAGGCTGAAAATTACACCATCAAAAACCTGTCATGAACCCATTTCCTTTTCTTTCTTCTACGTACAAAATTAACATTACATCATTGCATCACATTCGAACTTGCCCGCTTAAGAAGCTCCATTTCTATAAATAAACTCATTATGCCTTTTAATTATGAAATATGGACACATATAAACCTTTGAATCATACTTAATTCTGTCATAATTAATCAAACGAAGAAGAAGAAGAAGGTAGGCCTTACATTGTCAAAGCCGGCAATGTTTTTGTTCTCTGCAAAGAACTCTGCCGGAGACTCTGAAACCACCTCGAAAATAAGGAAAAAGAAAAGATGAAAAAAGAAATTGGAGGAAATGAAGAGAGAAATTTTTTTAAAAAAGTTAGGAAAGGAACAGACTCTGTTTGAGAAGGGTTTCTTTTGGCTTTCTGGTAGATTTGGTTTTGGATTTCTTATTATCATTAACCTCCATTCGATTATCGAACTTCTCGCTGTTATTGTGAAGTCAATAATTCTGCTCTGGGAATGAGATGTTTTCGCATTAGGGTTTTGCTTGGTAGATGTTTTTTTTCCTTCCCGCCAGGCAGGGATGGCAATCCGCCCAGGCTCGGGCCTGACTTGCCCGGCCCAACTCAACTCAGCCCGAAATTAACAGGCTATGGGTTAGGATTTTTTTGATTGACTGGACTACGGATTGGGCTTGGGTCAGAATTGTTCTATCCCAACCGTAGGCTCAAATAAGAGCTATAAAATAAGTTGTTTTGTCAAAAACTTAGTTATCTTTTAATTTTTCTTTAAAAAAACTAATAAATTGGTACCTGTTAGACTGGGGTCAAGTCAGGGACCAGGCAATCCATGATCAAACCGGGTTACAAGTTGAACAACCCCCCATAATTGAACCACAAGTTGAATTACGAGCCGACTAACCCTTGAGTCAAGTCAGGCTAGGCTAAGCTAGACACGACCGGGCTTTACTCAAGCCATTATACCGCCGTGTCAGTTGCTAAGGTCTGCTGTAATTTTGGTACAACAAAAAATTAAATATAATTAGTATTGATTAATGAACTTAATTTATGATAATAAAGTTAACGCCAGGGAAGTTGAAGCCCAAAGAAATAGTCAAATCAGGAAATGGTCCAGGCTATCCAAACCTACATCTTATCGTGTGTAAGGTCTAGATGACAATGAATAAACCCATTATGGATATGAAATACAAATATCAAAGCGTTTCATTTAATGTTAATTTCTTTATATATATATATATATATATCACTAATTTTATTCTCTTATGTTTGTCTAAGTTTTGGGCGTTGGATTGAAACTCAAAGTCGATGTTATTGCCGTTCTTTTCTCGTTCTGGACGTATCTATGTTCTGATAAGGCTCCGTTTGTATTTGTTTCTTCCTTTCAGGAATGGTAGAGTCACGTGAAACTTGTTGGTAAAATGATTTAAATGAGGTGCAGTGAATTGAACTCTAGTGTCTTATATCACAAAGATCCACCAGCAAAATCGTATCTTCTTTCTTTCAGCCAATCGACTGCCTCCACTTGGGGGGTCGAAGTGAGCTTTCCCTTTCTCTGCACAACATTTAATTATGAAGTGGGAAAATTATAGATCGGATACATCCACGCCTGTCACGTCTATTTATTTATTAATCTATCACATTTTACCTATGGCCATAAAAATATATATATATATAGTAGGATTTAAAGAAATCAAAAACATGTTTGATTGATGGTAAACATTTAAGTTAATCCATAAGAAAGTCAAATCATCCTAAAAAAAATTTAAGTAATAAACAAAAAAAAATCTTGAACTGGAGTAGCTCTAATAATAAATAATTGAATGTAATATGGGATATTATATTGTTGTTATTATTGTAACAGTACCTTATCCTGTCGGCTCGTACAGCCAGCTTCCAATAATTTTGTGGTGTGGGTGTGGACATCAAGTCATCATAGCCACTTTGGCCATACCGCCATAGCCGTTCAGATTTTTTTCTTTTCAATGTTCGCCTACAACAATGGATGGCTGGGCTGCATCGAAAATAACGCAGCATTTTCCCTCCACTGATCCACTGATAAATTAAGGAGAGTGAAATGCCATGCTGGTTCGGGAGTCGGGACCGGTGAAAAGACATGTACAACGTTGTCGTATATCATATTTTATATATATATATATATATGAAAAGACAAGGACCATAAGTTTACATTTTCAATGTACAACGTATATATCTAGACATGGACCATAAGTTTGCATTTTCAACGTATATATATCAATGTGGTCCTATATCATCGGGCTGAATGGAGATATATATACAATCAATGTGGTCCTATATCATCGGGCTGAATGGCTCTCCATTCCATTCTCCATAGATATTTATCTATCTAGTGCACCAAATGTAGCATCTTTTATATATAAGTGAACATATACAAATCTATACATGTATATATATATATATACATAGCTAGCGTCGCCTTTTCTGCATAATCTTGATCCCCGTTGCCAGGACTTGCAGCTAACTAGTGGCCATAGTATATTTATTTTGGTACAAAGACCACCCCTTGCTTAATTAAATAGTGGATAAAACACAAACAGTGCGAGTGAAACTATATTGCTAGGAAATTGAAATATGAAACACCTAAAATATAACTAAGTTGAAATGAAAAAATAAGAAATAAGAAATAATACAGGATAAACTTAAGTATATACATTTAGGAAAGATAAATATCAATCTCTTTAATACATTCAACTTGAAAAAGATATATAAATAGAATAGAAACTACAACATGACAAAGCTAAAATGTATAAAAATAACTCTATAAAAACGATGAATTCTGTAATTAAAATCAAAACTTGCTAATGAATCCCGGATAATGTTAGCTTGTTGTTAATGGTAAGTAGGAGATGTTGAATTTTCCCGCGCAATCGGAATCATTTGGGGATGAATAATTAACAAAAGGTTAGTTGTCAGTGTAGAAATTAACTATGGCAGCGGCGGATGGAACACCACCATTGTCAAAATGTGAGTTTCCCTCGGAGATCGGATTATTGATAACCATAAATACATGATATGCTACCGTGACATTGGCTGACAAATCTCAGGGTGCAGTGGAGTTGTATTTTAAAATCATACATTTTGAAAGAAAAAAAAAATCAAACTGGACTTTTTATCATTGACAAATTAAAATCTCTTCTCGACTTTACAAAACTTAGAAGATAAGCTTGTTAAAATTTCATATATGTCCATTATAAACTCGTGTTGAATTACATTTTAGTAAGAGTTAAAAGGTAAGAGATAAATTATTAGAATAATCATTTAATTTGCTTATTATACGATTAATAGATGTTTACATTTATAAATTTATTGTATAAAACTCGATATGATTGTGTGAAATTTTGTCTCGAACGAAAAAATAATATTATATCGTCACGTGGGTTGATTCAGACCAAAATTTATCTCGTGCTATGTACTAATTCACTCCTCCCCCTCCACTATAAATCATAAGTTTCAATGCTCATGGAAAGCTCAAGCAATACTAGTTAACGTGTATTGCGATCCACTCGTTGTCACCTAAATATCTCATCCGTAAGATTACTATACTTTGCGTGCTTTCCACAAATGTTGAAGCCACAAGTACACCGTCCACGGCCAAAACCTTACTGTTCAGGCAGCGATGGAGGAGGAGCTCCCTTCCTTCTCCCCAAACCATTCTTACTTGGCAATACCCCCTTGCCTGTTCATGCTTCATCCCTGGCTACTAAAACCCTCAGGACTAAGAATAATTCTATTCGCCATAAACCTTCGGGTACTAACGTTATTAAAGCTATCGCAACAAGTGTGGGTGTGGCAGAGCAGTCTGTCAAAGTAAAGGCTGTTGTTACTGTTAAACAAACCGTCGGCAGCTTCCTTTCTACTATAGGGTTAGAACGGGGCCTAGACGATATCTCGGACCTTTTTGGTAAAAGTCTCCGCTTGGAACTTGTTAGTGCCGAGCTCGATGCCAGTAAGTGGGGATATTATATTCTTGTTATTTCAAAGAATCAATCTTTAATTATATATATGAAAGTTAAATTAGATCTGTTATTATATATATATAAGTTAAGTTAGATCTGTTATTATATATATGTATGTATGTACACGTGCGTTTATATATATATATATATATATACATATTAGAGACTCAGTGATTTTTATGCTTTTAATATCATCACCATCTCCATTTCGCTAGTGAATTTATCTATTAAATTTCCACTGTTTAATTAGACACAAGAAATTGAGTTGTGCGCTCTCATAACTAGAAGGGACTATAAAATCTTTTGAACCTTGTAAAGGATCTGAGAGGAAAAAGTATGGCTCTGAATTGCTTAAATAAAATTTATTGGCAATTATTAATTATGTTCTTTTGTTTTTTTGTTGGTAAAGAAACAGGATCGGAGAAGGCGATGATCGAAGGTTACGTCCACCGGACCGGTAAAGAGGAGGATGAGGTGAAATATGAAGCAGAAATGGCGATACCAGGTGACTTTGGAGAAGTTGGGGCCTTATATGTTGAAAATGAACATCATAACGAGATGTTTATAAAGGACATAGTTCTTGATGGCTTCTTCAACGGTCCTGTTGTTTTCACCTGTAATTCATGGGTTCAATCTAAGTTTGACGTCGATAAGCCACATAAGAAGAGGCTATTATTTACCAATAAGGTGAGCTTAATTTTTGAAAGTTAATTAATTAGCAATTATTAATTGTTAATACTTAATATCACATAACATTGGACGCAGTCATACTTGCCTTCTCAAACGCCTGATGGGTTGAAGAGGTTTCGTGAGGAAGAGTTATTACTGTTAAGAGGGAATGGAGAAGGAGAACGTAAGAAAGGGGATAGAATATATGATTATGATGTGTACAATGATCTTGGTGACCCTGACGACGAAGATAGTGACCTTGCAAGACCTGTTCTTGGTGGAAAACAACATCCTTATCCCAGGCGTTGCAGAACTGGACGTCCACCATCCAAGAAAGGTAACAATAAAACTAAATTAATTAACTTAATGAGTTTCTGCTAATTATATGCATATTGGTTGTAGATCCAAATTCTGAGACGAGGAGTGGTGACTTCTACGTGCCTCGCGATGAAGAGTTTGCAGAAGTGAAGCAACTTACGTTTTCTGCCAAGGCCGTCTACTCAGTACTACATGCGCTGGTACCGTCATTAGGAACAGCTATTGTGGATTCTCAACTTGGATTCCCACACTTCACATCCATAGATTCACTCTTCGACGAAGGTATCTACTTCCCTCCATTTAAACAGCAAGGCTTTTGGAGAACTCTCCTCCCCAGGCTTTTCAAGTCTGTCGCCGATGCAGCTGACGATGTCCTCCGTTTTGAACCTCCACAAACTATGGATAGTACGGTTTTTGTTTTAATAATTATTTCAATAATTTGCATTAATCAGTTCTATAGATCCTGTTCCTGCCTCAAATTTAGTCTCTCTTATGTTTTTTCCCGAAAATCTAATGGGTAAGCTATTGAGCTTCACAGGAGACAAATTTTTCTGGTTTAGAGACGAGGAATTTGCTCGCCAGACTGTTGCTGGTCTCCATCCATGTGCCTTACAACGGGTCACGGTAATGATAGTACATGTATAGCTAATTAAGATATGAGAGAAGCTAAAGCTAATAATAATTATATATGTGCAGGAGTGGCCATTAAAAAGCACACTAGATCCTAAGGTATATGGACCACCTGAATCAGCAATCACCAAAGAAATGATCGAGTGTGAAATCAAAGGGTTTATGACAGTGGACGAGGTGAAGTGTGTGTGTGTGTGTTTTTCTTTTTTGATATATAAACAATTTTAAGATTATTTGTAGATTCATGGCTATGAAATGAAAATGAAAATGGCAGGCTATAGAACAAAAGAAGCTGTTCATCCTGGATTACCATGATTTGATTCTACCATTTGTGAAACAAGTAAGGCAGCTAAAAGGCACAACACTCTATGCGTCAAGGACCATATTCTTCCTAACCCACGATGGAACATTGAGGCCCCTTGCTATTGAGCTCACTTGCCCACCTATCGATGGAAAGCCCCAGTGGAAGCAAGTCTATAAACCTGCTTGGTACTCCACTGGTCTCTGGCTTTGGAGAGTTGCCAAAGCTCATGTCCTTGCAGTTGATTCTGGGTATCACCAGCTTATCAGTCACTGGTAAGAGGAGTTCTTTTTATATTAATCTAGAAAAGCCAAGCCATGATGATCTCATCTGATCATTTTTCATTAATTCAGTTTGATTGGTTGGTACTTGTATTAGGTTAAGAACACATTGTGCTACAGAGCCTTACATAATAGCGGCCAATAGGCAACTTAGTGCAATGCATCCAATCTGCAGACTCTTGCTTCCTCATTTCCGTTACACTATGGAGATCAATGCTCTTGCTCGTCAAGCTCTTGTCAATGCTGGTGGCATTATTGAGACTTCTTTCTCTCCTGGAAAATACTCTATGCTGCTTAGCTCTGTTGTTTATGATAAGCACTGGAGGTTTGATCATCAGGCACTTCCCAAGGATCTAATCAATAGGTATCTTATTTCTAATCATTTATGCATGCGTGTGCAACATATGATATATATAAACACAAATCTGTGAATTTTAATGCAGAGGAATGGCGGTTGAAGATCCTTCTGCTCCGCATGGTCTGAAACTAACAATCGAAGATTATCCCTATGCCAACGATGGTCTAATTTTATGGGATATCATCAAAGAATGGGTGAGCGAGTACGTGAATCACTATTATGGAAACCCAGATTCCATCGTCTCTGACGAAGAGCTTCAGGCATGGTGGTCAGAGATTCGTAATGTAGGGCATGGTGACAAAAAAGATGAATCCTGGTGGCCTGAACTGAAAACACCAAAGGACCTTGTTGAAATCATAACCACTATAGTATGGGTAGCATCAGGTCATCATGCGGCAGTGAACTTTGGACAATATGCATATGCTGGATACTTCCCTAACAGGCCTACGATTACGAGATCAAAAATGCCAACTGAAGATCCCACTGAAGAGTCTTGGAAGTTCTTCTTGCGAAAACCAGAGTTGGCGCTTTTGACAACGTACCCAACACAAATTCAGGCAACAAGAGTCATGGCGGTTCTGGATGTTCTGTCCAACCACTCCCCTGACGAGGAGTACCTTGGCCAAGATATAGAAGCACCGTGGGAGGAGGATCCAATCATAAAGGGTGCTTTTGAAAAGTTCAGCGGCAGATTGAAGGAACTGGAGGGCATTATAGATCAAAGGAATGCTGACGAGAAGTTGAAGAATAGAAATGGAGCTGGTGTTGTCCCTTACGAGCTTTTGAAGCCATCTTCTGAACCTGGGGTTACAGGAAGAGGAGTTCCATACAGTATCTCCATTTAACAACGTTCAATCAAATCTGAACAAGAATAACAATCAAAACTAGGATTCTTCCGTATGTGCAATAAACCTCAAGATGATGATCAAAGACAGTCCTGTTAATAAAACATGGAACGGTTAACTAGTTGCTTATTTCCTGATGCTTCTACTCTTATTCCAATAACGGAAATACGTAAACAGTGTTGGGAAATACAGGCCATAAATTTAGGAGCAAAGCAAGAATCATGGAATGCTGCCTATTATTCACACCAACTTATAAGTGGTGAGTGGCAGACACGTAACGCAAGCTGAGTAAATTGCCTTCAGTTTCCAACATAATGATAAAAACCATAAGAAAAATAGTTGACATCAAACAGTTCATACTGAACACCCTTTTCAGTCTCTAATTTGTCACGACCCTTATTCTATAAAGATACCTGACTCCGATGGCTATACCATTTGAGGTAGGATAATTGCTAGCAAGCAGAGGATGTAAGCTTATAATACATCATCGAACTGTTCATTTTGTTGGGAAAGGGAGCTTAAATCCTTTATTGAAGTGTTGCAACGCATTTTCCCCTTTTTAGCTAGGCAACCCACATCCATTACTTTTTTTTGGTAACACTGAATAAATATTTTGAAGCGTTAAATTAAGAGATATGTTTGACTCTTTTATTCGGTGTTTAACGTAAAGCAAACGAAGACGTTTAATTTATCGAATTCAAGCTTAAATTGAGCTTTGGACTCAGGAGTACCGGACTTAGATATTTACCTAAATATCAGCGTGCCATATGCAGATCCTAAGGATGACTAAACTGCGTCATTATTCATGATTGGTAAGTCACAGCACTCTTAGAAAGTTCCTTGACAGTGGACGATCCATCGGCAGACCTGAAGGTGTTCTGATCAATGGTAAAGTCGCCAAGGGTGATGGTAAAGATAAGCTTTTACACAATTTGCAATACGGATCTTCAGACATCGCTCAACTTCAGAATCCAAGGACATCGTTTGAAGCTTGCGGAGCGGAGATGGAGGGATATAACTTTCAGCAGAACGTGTACGAGTCTCTTGATGTCCATGTCGGGCGGTGTTCCTGTGACGGCGGACCAAGAACCAAAGGGCTGTTACATTTTTTCAAACTCAATTAGTCAAATTAATGACTTCAACTAAATTTAATGAAATTTAGATTAAGATTCAAATATTTAGAAGGTGTGTGGTTATACATTACTTAAAATTTTGTTATTGCAATTAAAAATAAAAAAGAAATCAAAACACAATTATTTTAGTTATGTTTTAAATTTTGTATTTTAAAATAAGAAAATATGCAATCATCGATTGATAGTTATTTTTAATTATTTTGCGACTTACTAATTATATACTTTAAATTTTTATTAAAATTAATTGATTAAAAACAAATTTCAATATATCAATAAATAAATAAAATTATGATTTAATAATATGATAAGAATAAAATTAAATTAAATTAAAGAGATGTATTTTTAACTTATAATACAAATTTTAATTAAATAAGTTTTTATTTTATATCTAAATTAACATTTTTTTGTTTTTTGACTTACATCATCTGCGGAGGTTAGTTCAGACTTTTGGTTTAAGATGATAGGGTTATTTTGATAAAAGAATTAAGCGGCGTAATGTATAAGCTGCATGGATAGTTTTGAATTACATGAGATAGTTTATGTTAACGTTACGGTCAAACTTCCTTTGTAAAGACTTCGCGCTCTCCGGAAGAGAGACGGAAAAGAAAGAGCGAATATCATCCAAAGAGGGAAGAGGGAAGAGGGAAGAGGGAAGAGGGAAGAGGGAGGAAGGGTGTTGCTGTTAACTGAACCAAAGTTAAAAAAGAGGGCTTAAAAAGTTAGGAATAATGGGAAGAAAAAAAAGGAGGTTAACTATGGACAGTCTATTTACAACTAAGTGTACGCGTATGGGTAGGCCTTCCATATCAATTTTCTAATATCCCAGAAATCTCTACTCCTTTTCAATCCCTACAAAAGTTTAGAGAGTGATTTCCCTATTTAGTGAGAGAGTTAGTATTTCTCTTTGTAAAATAGAAAGAGATTGTACTCCTAAATTTCATAGTAAAAATTTTTTCTTACCCGTAGCTTTTACTCTAATTTAGGAGTTTTCTACGTCAAATCTGTCTGTTCATTATTATTCCTTCAGTCTTATTTAGTTGCGAACATACTCTAATCTGGTCTATTTTTACAAAAAGTAGTATCAGAACAAGGTGAGAAAATTACGACAAATTTTTGGCGTAAACCGTTCAGAGTTCAGGTGAACACAATAAAAGTTGGTAAATAGTAACCACAAAATGTAGCAATTGTTCATGCATTTATTTTTGTATTAAATTGTGTAGTTACTATAATTCAAGTATACAGTACTATTTACGTGTGCGGTATTATTTATACATACACATACGATACTATTCTTATATACGAAACTATTCATACATACGGGTACTATTCATACATATGAGTACTATTCACGTGAAATAATGGGAGCTAAATTCTATTTGTGATAGAAGCAATGGTAGCAATTTTTGAAATTGAAAAGTTCAATTAGAGAAATTTTTACTGTGGAAGCTGAAGATAAAAGCAATGTTGAGAAAAGATAATTGTCTAGTGGCCATTAGCGAACGACCAGCTGGAATCACAAATGAAAAGTGGAACGAGATGGATAGGAATGTTGTAGCTAATCTTCACCTAACTTTAGTTGATCGAGTATTATCCAACATAGAAGAAAAGAAGATTGCGAAGGAAATATGAGATCACCTCACAAAATTATACGAGGCCAAATCACTCCACAACAAAATTTTTCTAAAGAGGAAACTATACACTTTACGTATGGTGGCATCCACTTCAGTGATGGAGCACTTAAATACTTTAAATAATTTATTTTCCCAACTCACATCATTAGGGCACACAATAGAGATAAATGAACATGCGAAACTTCTACTCCAAAGTCTACCAGATTCGTATGATCAACTTGTTATCAATTTAACAAACAATACAGACACTCTAGTCTTCGACAATATTGCAGCTGCTATTCTAGAAGAAGAGAGCCGATGCAAAAGTAAAGAAGACAGGCTGGCAAATTCGCAACAAGCGGAGGCCTTGACGGTGATGAGAGGAAGATTAATAGAATGTGATCTAAGTGGGAGTCATAGTTATAGTAGATCGAAATCCAAGTGTAAGAAGAATTTAAAGTGCTACAATTGTGGCAAGAAAGGACACCTGAAAAAGGATTGTTGGAATTTGAATAAGAAAGATTCTATTCCAAGGAATTGCGGCAAATACTTCAAATGATGGAGGTGCAATGGTCTGTGAAGTGTCAACAACTATTGGATGCAAGAGAAGATTTATTGATGTATAGCTTCTCGATTCAGCAGCTACTTTTCATATGACCTCTCGAAGAGAATGGTTCCATCAATATGAATCTGTCTCTGGGGGATCTGTATACAGTTGTAATGACCAAACTCTGAAGATTGTTGGTATCTGCACCATCAAGTTAAAGATATATGATGGGACAACTCAAACTATTAAAAAAGTGCGACATGTAGAGGGCTTGAAAAAGAAGTTGTTGTTCGTAAGACAACTGGATGATCTCGGCTTCAAATTTGATATTCAAAACAATATCATAAAAGTGATTAAAGGAACGCTAGTATTTATGAAAACAGAGAAGATTGTTGCAAATCTGGACATGTTGAAGGGAGTAACTTTGCAAGAAGGATAGGCATCCGTTGCGGTGACTAGTCCAGATGACAAATCTATAATCACGTGGTGTAAAAAGCTTAGACATATGTCAAAACAAGGAATGAAGATACTTGTAGAGAAGAATCTACTTCCAGGTCTCACAAAGGTTTCACTACCCTTATGTGAGCATTCTATTGTGAGTAAGCAACATCGATTGAAATTCAACACGTCAAAGTTTAAAAGTACAGAAATTCTTAAATTGATTCCCTCTGATATATGACAAGCACTAGTTACATCCCTAGAAGGAGCAAATTTCTTTGTATCATTCATTGATGATTATTCGAGGAGACGTTGGGTGTTTCCTATAAAAAGGAAGGCATATGTGTTTTTAACTTTCAAATTTTACAAAGAGCGAGTGGAACTCGAATCTGATAAGAAGATCAAGTGTTTGCGCTTAGATAATGGAGGCGAATATACTGGTAAAGAATTTGATGAATTCTACAAACAAGAAGGCATCAAAAGGTAGTTCACGACAGCATACACTTCTCAACAAAATGGAGTGACAGAGCGGATGAATAGAACTGTGTTGGGAAGAACAAGAGCAATGTTGAGAACTACAAGCTTAGATAAGAAATTATAGGCAGAAGCAGTCAATACCTCCTGTTATGAGGTGAATCGAGCTCCATCAATTGCAATTGAGTTGAAGACACCGATAGAGATGTGGACTGGTAAACCAGTGGATTATTCCAACCTCTATATATCTGGAAGTTCTGCCCATGTAATGTTCAATGCCCAAGAAACTACGAAGTTAGATCCAAAATCCAGAAGATGTATTTTCTTGGGATATGCTGAAGGAGTAAATGGGTATCGTCTATGAGACCCACTACCCAATAGATTGTTATCAGCATGGATGTTATCTTTATGAAAGATAACAATCAAAATCAATCAGAAAATGTTGGCACTGTACAAAAGAATCCAGAAACTATAACAGTACAAGTGGATAGGGAAGTTGATCAAGATGATTCTTCTGAAGCTGCACCAGAGCATGAGGACCAAGAACCAATCGAACCTAATGTTTCAGATACTCGGAGATCAACTCGCACAAGAAGAGCACCGAGTTGGCACTCAAATTATATTATGGAGAGCAATATTGCGTATTGTCTTTTAACTGAGGATGGAGAGCCATCAACTCTTCAAGAAGCAATGAATAATTCAGACGCATCTCGGTGGATGGCAGCAATGCAGAAAGAAATTGAAGCTCTGCATAAGAATAAAACATGGGAGCTGGTATCACTACCACAAAGAAGAAAGCTTATTGGCAATAAATGGATTTACAATATCAAGCAAAGTGGTGATGATCAAGTGGAGCGATATCATGCTAGATTGGTGGTAAAAGGATATGCTCAAAAAGAAGGTTTTAATTTTAATGAAATATTTTCTCCTATGGTTTGACTCACTACAGTTCGAGTAGTGCTGCCAATGTGTGCTACATTTAACTTGCATCTTGAGCAGTTAAATGTGAAAATTGCATTTCTTCATGGAGAACTTAAAGAAGAAATTTATGTGCTCCAGCTAGAAGGTTTTGAAAAAAAAAGGGAAAGAGAACTTGGTTTACAGGTTGAACAAATCTCTGTATGGTTTAAAATAGGCACCGAGGTGTTGGTATAAGAGATTTGATTCTTTCATTATGAGCCTTGGATACAACAGACTGAATGCAGACCCTTGTGCATTTTTTAAGAGATTTGAGAAAGATAATTTTATAGTATTGATGTTGTATGTAGACGACATGTTAGTAGCAGGACCCAACAATGATTGTATCAAAGAATTGAAGGCACAGTTGGCTAGGAAATTTGAAATGAAGGACTTGGAACCAGCAAACAAGATTCTAGGGATGCAAATTCATCGAGATAGAAATAATAGAAAGATTTGGCTTTCTCAGAAGAATTATTTGAAGAAGATCTTGCAGCAATTCAACATTCAAGGTTGTAAGTCAATTTATACCTCTCTTCCTGTTAATTTCAAGTTATCCTCAAGTATGAGTCCTAGCAATGAAGAAGAGAGAATGAAAATGTCTCAAGTACCGTATGTATCAACAATGGGAAGCTTAATATTCACTATGATTTGTACAAGATCAGACATTGCACATGCAATAAGAGTAGTTAGTCGATACATGGTGAATTCTAGTCAAGAGCATTGAAATATTGTTAAGAAGATTCTCAGATATATCAAGGAACCTCAGATGTTGCATTATGTTATGGTCTTATGGAGGATCAGATTTTACTGTCAAAGGATATGTTGATGCTGATTATGCAGGTGATCTTGGTAAAAATAAATCTACTACAAGATACGTGTTTACATTAGCTAGAGGAGCTGTGAGCTGGGTTTCAAAACCGCAGTCAGTTATGGCTACTTCAACAACAAAAGCAGAATATGTAGCAGCTACATAAGCCAGTAAATAAATAGTGTAGTTGAAGATGTTGTTGGAAGAACTTGGATATAAACAAGAGAATATTACTCTGTTTTGTGATAACTAAAGTGCTTTGCATATTACAAGCAATCCAGCATTTCATTTAAAGACAAAACACATTCGAGTTCAATACTATTTCGTTCGTGAGAAAGTGGAAGACGGAATGGTGGATATTCAGAAAATTCATACTATGGATAACCTGGCAGATTTTATGACAAAAGCAATCAATGCTGATAAGTTTATATGGTGTCAATCCTCATGCAACCTGACAGAAACGTAAGCAACATGAAGCGACAAGGTGGAAAGAATAGTGTGAAGATCTGATTGATTCTCAATCAAATCTTCAAGTGGGAGATTGTTGCTGCCGACTGCACCAAAGTCAAGAAAGAGGGTAGCTGACTGCACAAAGTCAGGAATAGTAGGAAGAAAAAAAAAGGAGGCTAGCTATGGACAGTCTATCCACAGCTGGGTGTACGCGTATGGGAGGCCTGTAAATAGGCCTTCCCATATCAGTTTTCTAATATCTTAGAAATCTCTTCTTCTATTAAATCCCCACAAAAGTTTCTAATATCTCATAAATATCTTCTTCTATTAAATCCCCACAAAAGTTTAGAAAGTTTTTTTTTTCCCTATTTAGTGTGAGAGTTAGTGTTTCTCTTTGTAAAATAGAGAGATGTTGTACTCCTAAATTTCATAGTGAAAATTTTTTTCTTGCCCGTAGTTTTTACACTAATTTAGGAGTTTTCTACGTAAAATCTATCTGTTCATTACTATTCCTTTAGTCTTATTTAACTACAAACATGCTCTAATTTGGTCGATTTTTACAATAGAGGGAAGGGAGGGATCCAAGAGGGCAGGAGAGGAGGGAGTTTGCTTATCGGCGATTACTAATTGCTTATGGGGAAGAGTTTCGTGAGTTTACTAATTGGCGAGAAGGGAAAGGAGGGAGAGGGAGTTTCTTGCGTTTACTAATTGGCGACCATATCATCCAAGAGGGAGCTCAGAGCGTGATTAATGTAGTTCACGGCAATCAAAGCCATGCTAAGGCTTCGGTAACGCCACCAATACCAATCCATGTAATCTTCTGCAATATATGCCATTCACTTATTTAATTTGCTTTAAGTCTGTTTGTTTATTGTTTTAATTGTTTTTAAGTTCTGAACTACATGTTGGGAATTCAAACCTCCCGTACCCACACTCAAGAATATTTCATAGAAAAATATCAGAAAATAGAAAAATAATAATATCACAAGAGAATTTACGTGAAAACTCTCAAATCAAAGAAAAAACTGCGGGCTCTGAAAAAAATTCATTATGTGAAAAATTCTTACAATGACACAATTTTTCCTTTCACCCAACACTTCAATACACTCATAAAGAAATACCTAAAACAAACTCTTCAACTCTTACCTCAAAAGAGGAATTTAACTAGAGTCAAAAGTTGTTATACAAAATTTTGACTTTGTATTGGTGCATATAACTAAGGAGGTAGCACCTTCCTTATATAGGTAAGAATCTTGACCCAAGTGTGCTCCCCAACCAATGTGGAACAAATTAAGGAGCTAAACTCAACAATCTCAACCTGGCGACTTTGACTGATCCTATAACCACACTCCATCTCAATGAAGATCTCCTAAAAATAATATAACTCTCAATGTAAAGAATTATTATGCTTCACAACATCATGCTCCACTATAAAAGCATACCCACTCAAAATAAACCAATTCATGTAACATCCCGTTTCCAAATAACGGGTTGAATTATAGAAACGGGTACACGTGAGAAATTAGGAAAATGCGTCTCACGCTCATGCATTTGTGAACAGTAACTTTTGCACATGAAAATAGCTGTACATGCATTCATGACATTTTCCCTGTATAATTGAGAATAAAATGTGATTTTTGAAAAAATAAGCTTTGTGTGTGAAAAATCGAATTGGAGAGGATCATTAAGGTCTTCTGAATTTTCGAGAATTATGGAAATTTTTCGGAGTCATTTCCAGACCCGGAAAACTGTCAAATGACAGAATGAGTGTTTACCTGTAGTGAAAATAAATGTCCAATAGCACTGGAAACCTAGACATGGGGAATTAAGAATTTTTAAATTGAGCCATTGAAATTTTGGAGAGAAATTGGGAAGTGAATTGAAAGAAAATTTAGTGAGCCAATGAGAGTGTGACATGTGGCAAGTGACACATGTCACTTGCCTACATGTCCACCTATTGTTATTCCATTAATTAAAGACATAGATTTGAGGAGTCTTTCACGACTCTTCCATATGACCTTCTTCTTGAGTCTTCTTTTGTAAGTGACTAAATGTTCTTGTATGAAAAACTCTATCA
>JAOQMS010000003.1:33300065-33334118 GCA_027563885.1 Erythroxylum longipes | reverse complement strand
TAAATGTACAAGGTTACATAAGTAATTACATTACTAATTAATGAATAAATTAGTTGCCTAATTTATATACACTATTAAAATGGTTGCTTAACATGGTATCAGAGCTTTTGTGACCAAGTAGTCGTGAGTTCGAATCCTACCACCCACCTTTTAAATTAAGCACAAGGTAAAGTAGGCATGTACAAGTTTCAAGTCCAAAAAATTTTCACTTGAAGGGGTGTGTTAGAGAATATACAAAACCAATTGAATTGGCCTCTCACATCAGCTTAAACTATTTTAGTGAAATAGTTGCTTAACAGGCATGACAATTCAGTACTATGAGTCTTGTCAGCCTAATGTGTTCATGTCATCTTGTAGGCATATTGCTTCAGGGTGCACCACAAAATCGTTATGTAGGAACTGCCGGGAGCCTGGCAATCTGGCTAGACATCGTCCAAATGAGGACATCTACCACACCTGTGGAAAGCTGGACGTCGTGCTAGGGACTGGAAAGCCCCACCAATGCCACCTGGTGATCTAAGGCTGTATAACAACTGCTATAAGGAGGTACTTGAGATCCTCTGTACCCACTATGGTGTACCTATTCTGTTCCACGCGATCTCAATCATACAAATGTGTAGGACCTACATGGGTCTCACATGGATCCTACACATTTGTATGGTTAAGATCGAGTGGAACAGAATAGGTACACCGTAGTGAATACAGAAGATCTGGTTCCATAAAGAGGCCCATATAGCGGCTTATTGTGCAGAATAGAAGCATTGCCGCAATTTCAAGATGTAGGTTTGTCCATGTGTAACTACTTTATTGCTTTGTCACTATTCATTATTCTATTCGATTCGGTTGATTGCTCATGATTTCTATTGCGGCTGCGCATTTTTGTTCTATTGAGGCCTGTAATATGCTTATCTATTTTGTTATTTTCGGCTTAATTTTGCATATATATTGAGGGAGGTTCATTTCATTTATATCATTGTCCTTTCTTTAATATTTAGTTTGTTCATTTCATTACTTTAGTTTGGTTAACTATTTGAAGTAAACTATTTGTTCATTTCATTACTTTTGTTAACTATTTGAAGTAACTAACATATAAGGTCGCCTTCTATATAAAAATGAACATGTTAATTCTTGAATCAAATAAAATTTAATGATATAATTTTTTTAACTTTGAAGGACATAATTTGAATCGTTCTTTTTTCTTTTAATTATGTTTTGATGCCCATGCTATGGTTATAATTACACCCCTATGCTCTTAATTCCTTATGATATTTTATTAATACATACTATAAAGCAATTATATTATCTCTGGAGGGATGTGCTTAACTTGTTGGATGTATAAGTGATTTATGTTCTTTCTTTTTAAACTTTTTTGAGGCAAAATGTTTTTCTTGATGTTTCTGGTTTTTATTTAGTTCTATCTTAATTGTTCTTTTGATTTCCTTCTTTTCTATTATTTTCTATTGTTCTTATGTGTCATGTACATTGGGAAAAATGTACAACTCAAATGTGGAAGAAGAAATATATTATTACTTATGCTTATCAATTTTATTATAATTAGTTTAATGGGGAACAAATATGGGAAAATTTTTAAACCTGAAAGAATATTAATCGAGATGATTCATTATAAATTTAGTTGTTAATGTGATTTGATTTGTTTAGGCATATAGTTATAAGCATTAATGATTAATTTAGTTTTAATTTGCTTCACTAATTCCAAAAATGGATACTTTATTTACACTATGATATCTTTTGTATAATTTGGACATATAATAGAGTTAGAAGTCAGCGTTTTAAGAGCATTTTGAGTAACTCATCGAAAAAAAAAAGAAAGAAAGAAAAAAAGAAAGAAAGAAATTATTTTGTTTAAATAAGTGAGCATTAAATAAATTCACTCCGCTGACTTCGTACCATGTAAAAGGGTTGGAGTTAAAGAGTGGTGCTAGTAACCATTTGAAACGGTAACCTAATTAAGTAACTGGGAATATTCATGACAAAGTGTTTACTTTTGCGTTAAAAAGTTAGTTGACTGTTCAAACATGCTTGTAAATGCTCCAATGTTAATTTATAAACAGTGTTTCAAATTAGTTACCTAACTGAGTAACCGAGAGTACTCAAGACAAAGTATTTACTCTCGCATGAAAAGGTTAGGTAATTGTTAAAACATGGTCTAATATTAATTTATTCTCAATGCTTTCTTTTTTTTCCAATAAGGGTTACGGAAATGTTTGAAAGTTGAAGCATCTTTCTCTATGTTTACTTTATATATTAGGTTGAATTTTGTAGACTGAGTTAAAGTTTAAAGGATTGTAGAGTTGAATTAAATTAATTTATGACTTGATGCTAAACTTTTGCAATTGAACGGATAATGAATAATCTCAATTGATGTGATTGATTTGTTAAATAAATAAATGTTTAAAAAATGTGTTGAAGTTCTTAATATTATTCCTTAAATATTTCGCTTTGGACATTATCCATACAAATGATATCTTTTATGTCAATGCGAGCCTGCAATCTGCTATCTTGTTTAGTATCTCATTGTTTTGGTTCTCTATCTTTTCTTTTATTTATCTTCCTTTCTCTGTACTACTGATATGGAGATGATTTCTCAAGTTATCGTGTCACGAAAACTTAATGTGTCTGAAGAGCTGTTTTAAATACATCACATACTGCATTTGGTACCATAATTTACTTCTGAGCGGTGCTTTTAACTTTTGATTCAAGTTATCGGATGCTTCATGTTCTCTTTATTTGGTACAGATGCAACTTTTATTCAGGAAAAGCATCTCTCCTGTGAGCACCAACAGATACATCTTACTTTCCCTTAACCTTCTTCCATCATCGTCCTTTCCGCCCTTTATTTTTCCTCACATACTTCTTTTTGTGTCTTTATAAGGTGACAAGTGTTGGAATTGATACAGAATGAGGATTGCCTACTGTGGCTTATATTTTCAAAAGACACAGTTGAAGAAACACCCTTGCAGGTCGGTTTGCTTTCTCATTTGTCTGACTCATTTACAGTTTTGAGTGGATAAAGGGATAAATGTGTATGTTTATGTGTCTTAAAAAGAAAAGTTCAACTTAGAAAGAAAAGTTATTTTCTATTGCTCTTAATGGTAGATTGATCTTAGTTCACGAAAGATTACATTTGAATTATGGTCATTATGATAATCTTGGATAATAATCCATCAGTCTTATAGGCGTCAGCCTCATGTTTAGATATACCTTTTGGGATTTTTCTGATATCATAGTTTCCTTTTTCTCCTTTACTGTGGAAAATATGTTTTTTTTTTTGTTATTGTGGTCTGAGCAGCGTATTCTTCTGTTTGTAGGGCTGAATGATGCTTTGTTTTTGCTAGAAGTCTGACATTATCTTCTTGTATATTCTAATTGTATATTCCTGCAGAAAACTGACATTATTGTGCATGAAGCAGTTGATAATAAGTTTCATCATTCGTTAATTAGGAATAATTAAAAAATTACCTGTTCATTATATGGTTATCGGAGGTAGTAAAAAAGCTTTTGATATTTTGTCAATAGTCAATCGGTGATTGATTTTAGTTATTGATTCTTGGAGGCAGTTAAAAGATTTCTATATCATGTCAACTTTTCGCGGTTGTTGTATAGGGTACTGTGTGTTTTACTCATGATTTCTATACTCATATTGTTAACTTTATGCCAAAACATAGAGATAGAGCAAAAGGTAAATAGGGATGGTCAAATTTTTATCAATTTTTAAATCTTATAATAAATTTTGTGGTCTTTTTTTTTTTTCATGAAACTTAGTAATTCTTATAATAAAAGTTTAAACATAGACGTAGTTTTAAAACATTTTTTTTCACACATATGCTCGCACACACACAAGTCAAAAAAAATTGGTTTAACCGCAATGAACACTGTCCTAGATGCTTAAGCACAACTCCATACCTGTACTGTACCTGAGAAGAGCTCGCAGTATCTACAGAACTATCAATATTATCAAGGGCAGTACTCTCAACTAAATATGGCAACATACTCTACTGGCAGATGTGACAAACCAAAACCTAAATATGCCAATCCAATCCGTGAAAGAAAAACCGCGCCCAAAACAGAATGTTTGAAAGCTTACGACCAGTTCTATCAACTATAAACATTGCATATTCAAATTCCATCTTCTCACTATCAAATCTCAAACTTCATGCTAAATCTCAGAAGTTGTCCCAGATTAGCGAACAATTCTTCAGATTTTGATATTGTCTGAAAGAAAACAATAAATAACAAAGAAAAGAAAAATTCTCAATTCCTGTTCCTTTCCTTTCGGCCACAATCTAAAACAGTAGTAAATTCACTTTCTTTTGGGTTCGTCGGAGATACAACCCGATATAAGACCCGACTTTTTTATGACCCGATTTGATTTTTCCCCAGATCGGTGACACACTCTTTTCTAGTAATGAAAATAAACGGTGTAACTGGCTTGTTACCTTCCCTTAAATTCTTCTAATTAGTTGGTCCAAACTATGCAACCAAACAAAATCCCTTACAAACCTACATAAGCTGATTTGAATCAGTTTGACCCGACTTGACCCAGCCCAACGTAATTTGGCTTGACTTGACCTAACCCGTCTAACCCGTCCCACACCCGACCCAGCGTCCGACTGTCCTCATATTCAACTGTCTATGAATTCTACTTCATCCAGTTTAACCCTTTCGCGTCTGCATGGACAATAGGCATAGGCATAGGCTACATATTTCCCTAACGGGCCTACAATTTCGACATCCAAAATGCCGACTGAAGTGTCCTGGAAGTTGTTTTTAGAGACAACCAGAATCCCAACACAAATTCAGGAAACATGAGTCATGGCGGTTCTGGATGTTTCTGTCCAACCACTCCCTAGACGAGTACCTTGGTCAAGATGAACCACCGTAGGCGGATGATCCATTCGTAAAGGTCAACGCTTTCCAAAAGTTCAGCGGCAGATCGAAGGAACTGGAGGGCATTATCGATAAAACTCAAGATGATGATCAGAGACAATTCTGATGATAAACAATAACGGAAATATGAATATCGAAGGAATTGGCGGGCTTTATCGATAAAACTCAAGATGATGATCAGAGACAATTTTGATAATAAACATGGAATACCAGTAACGGAAATATGAATATCGAAGGAACTGGAGGGCATTATATATAAAACTCAAGATGACGATCGGAGGCAATTCCGATAATAAAACATGGAATACCAATAACGGAAATATGTAAACATTGTTGGAAAATATAGGCCATAGTTTTATGATCAAAGCGTTAACCGTCGAATGCTTTTGTAAGTGGTGAGTAGCAGACTACATGTAATGTAAGCTGAATAAAATTGTTCTCAGTTTCTAACCATTAGAAAGCTTTTTGAGCTCTCCATAGTTTTCCTCTTTTCATTTGGTTCTTTTAAAGTGGGAAGTAGAAAGGGGAATGAGACCTCCAATGGGTAGCTGCCGTGAACTGCTGATAAAGGGAAGAACAGGATATCTGAGATCTGGAGTTCGAAGATACGCCCACCAGTATGTGAGCGCCTAAACTCGTAACTGCACAGGAAAAACTGCATAAATCACATACCTTTTTGGCCAAAATATGTAAAATTAAAACAATAACATTTCAAGTATCTCTTGTTCTATATCATTTCTCAACTTAGGGTTCTTCTTCTTTCAAATTCTTGGCTTTTTCATGTTTTGTACTGGCCACACTTTCACTTAGTTCACAGCCATTAGTTTCGATAGGGAGGAGCAGTACGCCAATCCCAGAAAGAAAAACCACGCTCACAAAAAGAAGAATTGCTTCAGTTTGTTGACATCCTTGCACTAAACTTATTGCTACGAGGGGGCAAATGATTCCACCAATTCTTCCCATTGCACTTCCAATTCCAACACCGGTTGATCTCACTGAAGTAGGGTATATCTACAAGACAAACAGAAGGAGCTAGTTGGATGCACAGGCCTTTGATATAATTAGATATGATAACCAAAGGCCTAGAGACAGGCCTTTGATATAATTATGATATATAGGCCTCTGAGATTAATCTCAAACACTCACAGCATCAACACAAGTAGTTAGGGTTTTATAAGGGTTAAGCTTTACATATACAAGCCTTTCGTATAATCAGACATGATAACCAAAGGTTTAATGATAGGAGAATAGGCCAGACCATATAAACTTTGGATTGCAATCACTGAGATTAATCTCAAATACTAGACTCTCACAGAAATCAGAAAAGCATTCTTAGAGTTCATCCTCCTTATTTACCTCTGGGGCATATACATAGATGATTGTGAAAGATCCTGTGATGCAGCATCTAGCTCCAAAGAGAAGGGCTGTCGTTAGACTGGCAGATTGATGAACTACCAATGGCAGCATAAAGATGCAGCTCATAAAGAACATAGCTCCCATTGAAAGCTTACGACCAATTCTATCAACTATCAGGGCTGACAGGATGAGCCCTGGAAACTCTGAAAACAGATCTAAGTTAGATGCTAGTCGAGTTGCAAAGCAATTCAAATGTTAACCTCATGGTACATTATGGCTGTCACTAGAATACTCACCAGCAAAACTTGTGATGAAAACATCTCTGTAACTGACACCATCGGACTTTTGCAATTGCATTCCAGTCTGAAGGCAACTATTATTTCCGTTGTTCAACTCTGTGGTTAGTAGAACTAGGCCATAATAAGAAAATGCATTCCCAAAGAACACCAACCATATGAGCAAGGTTGACCTAACTAATTTTGGTGAAAGTAGTATTAACAACGAGTTAAAAGGCCCCATGTCAGAATCCTTCCACTTGGAGGGGGGAGTAATATTTTCATCATCTACTGATGAGAGCAAATGTGCACCCTCCACAGGCAGGCTCCTCCCTTGCATCTCAAGTTCATGATCAGTGACTAGAACTCCAAGAGGCAGCTCGTTCTTATTTAATCTAGCTATTGTCTCCAAAATTCTGCGAGCATCATTCTTTTTACCTTTCAAGCATAAATACCTAAGTGACTCGGGAGTCATACTATAAAATACAAGGAGAAGAAATGAAGGCAGCGCAGATAGACCAAGTAGCCACCTCCACCCAAGTTGTGGCATTACAATCTGCAAAAAAACAACGGAAAGATAGAACCAATTGAAAGTAAATTGCCTAATAAAAGAGCCAATATTAAAAAAAAAAAGAAGATAAAGGGCGGATGTCAATCAAATTCTTAGCCATGCTGCCCACTTAAATAATTAAGACACTGGTGTACAAGGACTGTTACCATAATCTCAAATCTGGCAAGCCGCTCATGCAGATATAAAATTCATCAATTGCTAAATTCCAATGAAAATACAAAAGGACTAATATGCTATTGCTAATAGCTAAGATGACAACCACTCAAAGTCAATGCTGTGACCCAGAGATGCACTAATAACACTTTTTTCAGGAATTCACTACATCTCGTGACAGGTTAAAAAGAACAAACGAAATTGATGCTTGTGTCTACCTGCAATGATAGAAAAGATACCAAAAAAGAAAAATATAAAGATAATCAAGAATCAATGCTTGATGAAATATGAGAAAACATGTGAAGTACATTTTGTATCTCCATAGCGGCAAGGCATTGAATTTGTCAAAATTCCATATGTTAACTACAAGCTTATCTACTGGGTGTCTTATAGAGTCTTCTGACTCATTTTGGCAAAATACAATGCTAGCTACAGCTAAAAGAAATAGATGTTACTGAACTTTTGTAGTGCAAGCCACTACTCGAAAGACAAACCACATACACAACCTTATGTTTTCCAGCAATAGGTTGAAACAAAGTTAGTTACTTTTATGTTTGTTCAGCTGGGGTTGATTGCTACAAGAACTTAAAATTTCCTAATGCAGAAAGACTATAAATCATTAGATGACAAGTATACCCATGCCAGTGCAGACTCGAAAATTGATCCGAAAGTCCAAAAGGCTGAAAATATAACCATCCATGTTCCTCTAGATGGTGCAGGTACAAACTCCAAAAACCATGCTAAAAGTACAGGACCACCTCCAAGACCAAGGCCGACAAAACCACGAGCAATTAGCAAAACGTTATAGTTTGGGGCGACCGCACTGAGAAAACCAGCCACAGAAGTAACTAATGCTGTAACCAAAAACCCTTTCCTGAAGAAACAAGAGTGAAAACATATGTAGCAACTGGAAAATTAGATTGTATACAGTAATAGTAATAGTAGTAATAATAATAATAATAATAAGTAGTATTAATTTATGGATGTGCTTTTATCTAATTGCATTCCGTTTGTAAACAAGATTTTATTTTTGTTTAAAGAGACCAAAAGAGAGAAAGGGAGACACCTTCTTCCAAATTTGTCAGAAACAACGCCCCAGGAATAGGCACCAACGAGCATACCAGCGAAAACAACACTGGTGACAAGGCTTTCTTGGTCAGGAGTAAGATGCCATTGAGACTTAACAGCCGGTCCAACAAATGAGAGAAGCATCATTTCCATTGCTTCTGAGATCCAACCCATTCCTGCGTATAGCAACACTAGGTATTGGAATTTCCCAAACCCCATTGCCACTAGTGCATCATCTACGCTGTACATCGATTCTCTATCTCCCATCTTCTTTTTCTTCTCCTACTCCTACAATTTTTAACCCAAAAACTAATAACCTTTCAACATTTGTGTTTCCTTTGTTTAAGGAACCACAAGAGGGAAACGACATGGATCTCAAGAAAAGAAGAGAGAAACCTTACTACCAAAATTAATCAATCAAGAAGTAAATCAACACAAATTAAAGGAAAAACAAACCTTGCCAAAGATTAGAATTGAGGACTTTTCTGGCTTAATGCGGTTTCCGTTTTCCAGAAACGCAACCCTTTCTCTCCAAAAGAGAGGATGATGAAGAATGAGGGAGTTGAATTTTGACTTAGATGGAGGGAGAGGGAGTTTTTCTATACATAGGCAAATGAGGAGAGGGAGGGAATGACTTTTGGCCTTTTTTGATTTTATTTTATTACTGACGTCAACCAATTACCTTTGAATATAACTCTATGAGATTGTTGAAACCTTGCCTTCTCCTTTTCCTTTGTTCTTCCTGTCTTCGTCTTCCATGCGTAGAAAACAGTTAGACCATTGAGCTCTATATGCCAAATGTATATCGTTAAAGTTGTTTCTTTCTTAACTTCAAAGTTTTTTAAAAAATAACAAGAAGATTTCTCAATCTCAGCATCTGCTACATCTCTCTCGCTCGTTCCTACGACCGAAATATCATGGGGTTTTCCGTCTTTTTCTTATTCCGTTACACCAATTCGTGAAGACTTCTGACGATGCTTGTGATCAAATAGAAAGGAACCCAACGGAGATATTGACTATGAAACTATCAGAAAATTTTCAGGTGAGAAATCCAACAAGTTGGTCCGTGTGACTACATTCATCAATAGAGTGAGAAATATGAGCCTGGACAGCAGCAAAGCTAGAAAAATCTTTTGTTCACTTCCTACTCACCAACTCACTTATTAGCCAAATTTACTCTTCAATTTGATTAAACTTGATATGCATACTGGAGTTTCAGTCACAGAGAACCTGAGCTCTAGTTTTCAGTCAAAACCGTTTATCCTTTTGACCTAAAATTGTATGGAGAAAGAATAACTAAGACTGATGTTTGATGAGAAGAAGTGAAGCTAGTCAATCTACTGACTGAGACTGACAATCGTGGAGATGTAGAATCATTCTAGAAGATTGTAAAGGACATCCAGTTTCAGTCTTTCATATATCAGCTGTTACGGGTAAAATAAAAGACCTGTCAGCAAGGCTAAATTTGAGACAGATGTTGACTTCAGAGAT
The DNA here is from genome assembly GCA_027563885.1 of Erythroxylum longipes. NCBI lineage: Eukaryota > Viridiplantae > Streptophyta > Magnoliopsida > Malpighiales > Erythroxylaceae > Erythroxylum > Erythroxylum longipes. The sequence continues at coordinate 33,324,296 of JAOQMS010000003.1, read as the reverse complement.
AGCTTCCAAACAATTATACATGGTGGTTTTGGTCAGGGAAGGTATAATATCCCTACTATAAGGAACTGAAGAGGCGGGTTCTTCAGGTTCAAGTAAAATAGATGCAGGAATATATTGCGAAAGTTAAGCAGTCATGGCCAAGTATCCGATGCACTGGTTTGCTGGATGAGTGGACTGATGTTAAGGGCAGGAATCTAGTTGGTTTCGTCGTGGAATTCCGTGAAGCCCCATGCTATCTTCACCCAAGTAATCTTTCAGATATCAATAGTGATGTAAATGATTTGCAAACGCTATTGGACGGAGTCATGAATGAGGTCAGCATATATTTGAATATGTCTACTACATGCTGGGCAGGCTCTGTAGGCAAGCGGTTCATGGATAGATGCCAGACAATGTTCTGGAATGTGTGTGCGTCAAATTGCATAGAACAGATGCTAGAAGACAGTGGAACCATGGATTCAACCAAAGAGATACTAGACAAGGCCAAGATTCTTACCAAGTTCAATTATGGGCATGCGGAAGTTTGAAACTTACGAGATATCATAGGCAGTGACTTTGTCATGGCATCACCAAAGTCCACATTAGCTGAGCCTTTGTTGAGGTTGAAGAAAATCATCTCAGGAAAGAGCTTGAAGGACATGTTTGCGTTGTGTAAAATGGAGTTGTGTCTGTTCTTTCAGACTGGAGGTGCAAAGAGTGGCTAATTTTGGTGGAGGATGGCCTTTTCTGATGGGACAGCATTAAAGGCAGCTACCGATGCTACTTGTTTTATGCTTGATCAGTGAAACTGATAAACACGAGTGGAAGGTAAATCAACCATGGATCAATTGATAACCACAAGTGGAGGACCTCCCTCGGGCACTGAATCTCTGGCCTTAGCCTGCCTACCAGTCTTGATCTCTTGCAAGAACAAAGGGAAGCACTAATCAACTATTTCAGTATGTCATTGGAAGAAATGATTCACTCGGATGCTCTCACAGTGATGTTGAAAAGGTCATCTCTACTCTAGCTCCCTTGACTTATGCGAAAGAATCATCCTCAGAAAACTAGCATCCCAGATGGTTAGATAAATCAACCATGGATCAATCAAGAAGAGAGTCAAAAATACAAAATCAGGGTATACTCCTTTCTGCGTTGTTATAGATGAGATATTGCACAACTCTCTCCAAAGGCCCTTGCATGAAAAAGGTTATTATTTGAATCCAAGTCTGTTCAATTCAGCTGACTCAGTGTGATCCTGAGGTTGCATTTGGCCTATTATGCTTTACTGTACTCGAGAGTTGATATTTCTACAACCTGACGAGTAAGGAAACGCTGGAGGTTGTCTTGAAGAGTGTATTGCCATTGATACGGAAAAAAAAAAACATTTTTAAATTCGCCGCTATGAAAGACATGGTAGAAACTTTTTCCGCAGATTTTCCCTTTAATAGAACGAGGCTACCGAATTTGACCATATTATATATATGCATTTCAATGACTGACAAAGAGCCGTCTGCTCCAAAACTTTTCAGCCTTCGAAAGATAAACACTCGTATTCATAACTTCCGAAGTCAAATGTGTATAAACTTATGTTCCACTATTTGTGTGCGCAGAATGAAAGGGAGAATCATCGTGGACAACTGAACAGAAAAACTGGCGGAAAATAAACCAGAACCAGAGAATATCATTGTCTTAAGGAAGCTTCTGATGTAGTTTAACATAATTAACTGCTATCTTTAGGCAATCAAATTTGCCAAAACGGTTAACAGTAAGATTTCTGCGACTCACAATCAAACTTCTCAATGGTAAAATGCTACGGCTCAAGCTCAGCATCAAGTCGTGCACTCTCTACCTTGAAAAATTCCAATTCTTGAAGAAGTTTATTTAGCTTTTCAACATTGACATCAAGAACATGAGCCTCCACTTTCTCTCTATAACCAGGTGCATTAACTGTCTTCTCCAACTTATCATATTGCCTGTTTTCAGAAGAATCCATCAATATACAATCCCAATAATATGGCATAATCCGTATACATATCAAAGATAAATTCTAGTGTGAATGCACAATAAAGAACATAGGCTTACTTTTGTATTTCATCCATCGTATTTCTAACTTTCTCAAGCTGTACTGTGACGTCAACCTTTCCTTCTATCTTAAGGTAGACTTTTATATTCTCGTTAACATTCTCAAATGCACAACCTACCGGTGCCATATCCTGGCCACTTAATAAAACCTGCATAATAAAAGAAATGGAAAATGCACTAGATTTAACCCTCACTTACAAAATTACACTTTTTCTACTATTCTTGGTTTTATGTTCATTGGATAATACTTTCTCCATCTCTCATCTTTTCATATCTTTTGTTTAAGGATTTTGCAGGATGTGGGGTGGTGAGTTTAAGAGGAAAAAGGTTCAAATGAGATTTAAAGTGCTGGTACACTGAGATTTCATTACAGCATGCCACACTTTCTAAATAAGTTTCTTCATTACTGTTCATATATAATGTTTACACACAGTATCCGTCGCCGTAGGTGGATAAATAGCCACTTTACTGTCATACCTTTATTGAGGATAATGATGCAAGAGTTAGGATCTCCAGTTCGTGACTTTTAATAACCTCCGCTGCTTCTTCAGTCAGGCAAAAAGCAAAAGCTGGTAATCTGGGCAATGTGAGTTGTTACCCATTAAATATCAATTACTTGAATCCCAAATAAAAGGGGTAGATGAATACAAAACCGCATAAGAAAGACACTCTTCCATTCATAACTACTCCCTCTCCAATAGTTCTTATAGATGAACACAAGACCGCATAAGAAAGACACTCTTCCATTCACAACTACTCCCTCTCCAATAGTTCCTACTTTCTACCAACATACCTTTGCATGCTTTCTACTTTCAAATACACTTTAAAACTGACATTTTGGGAAGCTAACAGATCCTTTAATATCTTTCGCGGAGTAAAACATGATGCCTAACAATGGTGCAATATAGGAAATATCAAGGAGTATAATGCATTTATGCTCGTACCCGCAAAAAACACAAGCTTGTCTCTAAGTGCGTATTACATAATAGGTAATTATCGCACGTCTACAAGGTACAAAATAGCAAGAAAACCAACCTTGAATTGCAATAGCAGCAAAAGAATGATTTACTTAGAGACAAAATGTAATCAGAAAATAACACAATTTCCAGACAATACTTACTTTACATTCTTTTGTTTCCCAAGCACCTCAGCCCGCAGAGACCTTAAACATTTCACAGTAGACACGACAATGTCCATTTCATATTCTATTCTTTCATTCGTCCAGGTCTGCGGAGTGCAAATAGATAACATTAATAATAAATATCCAGCTTTATCATCATCAACCTTAACAACTACAATACTTAGAAACACTCAGGATGCAAAATAAGTTGACTGAATGAATCCCTTGAGACAAATGAAAGCTAGCACAAAACGATATATTAAAAATATAAAACCTATCTTCCTACCAATTGTGAGGCTAGAACTTACTTCTACAGTTGAAGGATATTCAGTGATCATAATTGACTCTTTCTCCATATCTGCCTCAGCTGAAGGAAGGCGTTGCCATAATTCCTCAGTGACAAATGGCATAAATGGATGTAGTAGTCGTAGGCCAATGTCCAAACATACCCAAAGAGTATCTTTTGCGCAATTTCTCTCGAAGGAAAATAACTGGTTGTCACTAGCAAAATATGGTTTGATTACTTCAATGAACACATCACAAAACTGATACTGCCACCATGAATAAACTGTGCTGGCAGCATCTGAGAACTCGTAAGAGTTCATCGCTGACACAATTTTGGATATAGCCTTATTAAGCACTGACAATATCCATTTGCAGCTAAAAAGCGTTGTTTCTGGAAATATTTTTGATGGAGGGATATAATTCACTTCAAGTTTGGTCATAGCAAAACGTACAGCATTCCAGAGTTTGTTGCACCATTGTCGATACCCAACAACTCTTTTGATATCCAAATTTATTTTGTCTGACTGTAGAGATTACAGAAAAAGGCTACTTAGGAGATGTAAAAGTAGAAGACAAATTTTAAACCACGAACAAATTGACAACCGAAGTTTAAACCTGAGCTGTATAGGTAATAAGAGCAAATCGGAGAGCATCAGTGCCACATTCAGCAATACCATCTGGGAAATCTTTCTTCTGTCCTTGTTTAGCAACAAGAAGTTCATTGGAATCCAAGTTTCCCTCCTCAAGCCTCTTGTGCAGACCTTCAAGACTTATCCCATTAATCACTTCAAGCGGGTCAATAACATTTCCCAAGGATTTTGACATCTTTCGTCCATGAGCATCACGAATCATTGGATGTAGATAGACCTAAAGTTAACAGAGCAAAGAGCATATGATTAATAAGTAACATATTATTTGCAGCCAACAATATCTTGGCTCTCCAACTGCAATTTCAGGATAGTAATTATTCACCTTCCTAAATGGAACATCGCCTCCCAATTTCATTCCTAGCATTACCATTCGAGCAACCCAGAAAAACAAAATGTCATGCCCAGTTTCAAGTACTGATGTCGGATAAAATACTTTCAAATCATCTGTATCATCTGGCCATCCCAACACAGATAATGGAAATAGACCAGAAGAAAACCATGTATCAAGTACATCAGGATCTTGATGTAACTTGAAATGCTTTCCAACATATTTCAAACTAGCCTCAGCCCTAGCCACCTCCTCATCTTTGCCCACAACCCAATGATCACTGTAGGCACCAAATTCCTTTAGTTCATCATCTTCAAGTGTAACATACCATGCTGGAATACGATGACCCCACCAAAGCTGCCTTGAGATGCACCAATCACGAATATTTTCAAGCCACCTGCAGGGTTCCATTGTTTTAAATAATAAAATATAGTAAGGGATATTTGACAATTCCATTTGGAAGCGCCCAACACAAAATGTCATTACACAATACAAATAGTATTATATAAGCTAGGAACCTCTAAGATGCATCCCATTTCTGTTAAAAGACCAAAGTAATCACAACATATCACACTATCCAGCAAAAACAAAAAAGAATTTCCATGGTGTATTAGCTATTTATCGATATAAAACTACAGAGTACAAATTAATTACAGAACCTAACCTTTTCCATTCAGCTAGATATTGCTTAGGAATGAACTCAAGTCGAGGAATTTCATCAGCTGTTGCTGCATCAAGTGCCTGCTTTGCCATACTACTGCAGTCAACAAACCACTGTGGCTTTATCATTGGCTCCACAACTTCATTGCTCCTAGAACATAGACCGAGGCGCATTTCATTGTTTTTAGCTCCTCTATACAATCCCTACATGGGAGAGATTGATCACAGAATTATCAAAAGTATTAAAGAGTAGCAGAGACCAAGTTTACCCAGGTTCATAGTACAGGTCTGTGTGTATAGACATAACATCAGTACCTTTTTCTGCAATGCTTCTGTCAGTGCTTCACGGGCCTTAAAACGTGGCATTCCAGTAAATTCTGAGCCACCATTGCTATTTATTTTACCATCATCTGAGAAAATATTAATAAATTCCAGATTGTGTCGTTTCCCAACTTCAAAATCATTTGGGTCATGAGCTGGAGTGATCTGTAGAACACACAAGCCATGAAGATTGAACAGAGCAATAGATACATCTTTAACCAGTGCTAGAAGTATGCAAATACCTTAACAGCACCAGTTCCAAAGCTGGGGTCAACAAGTATAGAATCACAAATTACTGGAAGTTTTCTTCCATTAAATGGATGGACCGCATATTTTCCATGCAGATGAGTGTACCGCTGGTCATCAGGATGTATAGCTACAGCTGTATCGCCAAGCATTGTTTCAACCCTAGTAGTGGCAACAACAATTTCACCAAGCCCCCCTTCAAGAGGGTAAGCAAATGAAGTTAGAACGCCAAATTCTACTGGCTTCTCATAACCAGGAACCTTAAGTTTGGTTTTCTCCTTTATGTCCATATAATCCACCTGCACACCATATAATTAACACATAAAATGACTAGTTAACCTTAGAAAACAGCTAAGCTCCACCATGTAAACAAACATCTCACCTCTATATCTGATATAGCTGTACGAAGGGTGCAATCCCAGTTCACTAGTCGAAGATCCCTGCAGAAGACATTATGAAAAACTACAAAAGAATTCAAACAGTAAAATGTGCAAACCATAGTTATAGGTCTACACAGCACAAAAAATAATGCTAAAATAGGTATTCTGTTCCATAGCAGGCTTCTTTCTATTTGAATTCCGAGCAAAGGAGATGTGTCAAATTGTTTGTGTTCTTGATAAAAAATAGCAACATTCTGAAAATGTAGGGTGTTTCTGAGAAGACCAATTTGATGTCTTCACTTATACTCCATGGGCAATTTCCAAGTCTATCCTAATTTATCCCCAACTCTCCTCTCCCCCCATCCATTTATATAGTGTTCTTATCCCTCTACCATGCAGCTTATAGGACGTCACACCCCACATTCTCTGACTCATAACTCATCTTTATTTGTCCAGCACACCAACCATCCTATGTTGCCTCTTCTTTCGTTGTTGTGGGAAAGAATTTTCATATATTCTCATATATTGAATAGGAAGTATACAGCCATATATAGGACATTACAAGCAGGAATTTAACTATGGAAAGTTATCTAAAGCTATCTAATGTAACCCCTTAATTTAAGGGATTTCAAACTTATTCTATCTTATCTATTTACAGCCTATCTATATCTCAGTATAATCTATATACAGCTATTTACTATCTCGACACCCCCCCTCAAGTTGAGGAATAGATGTCTTCCATTCCCAGCTTGTATACAAGATCATGAAAACTTGAACTGTACAACCCCTTTGTTAAAACTTCAGCTACTTGATGTTCTGATGGAACATAGGACATATACACTAAACCTTCTTCTAATTTTTCTTTAATGAAATGTCTATCAATCTTAATATGCTTTGTCTTATCGTGTTGTATAGGATTATGAGCAATATTGATAGCTGGCTTATTGTCACAATAAAGCTTCATAGGGCTGTCCCATTCGACTCTCAAATCATCTAGAATAATCTTCAACTAGAGTAGTTCACACAATCCTTGAGCAATAGCCCTAAATTCTGATTCTGCAGATGACCTTGCCACCACATTCTGCTTCTTGCTCCTCCACATTACCAAATTTCCTCTAAGAAACGTACAATACCCTGTAGCTGATCTTCTATCCACTACGGAACCTACATAGTCAGCATCTGTGTAAGCTTCTAGAGCAAGGGTATTGTTTATCTTGAACAAAATTCCTTTTCCTGGATTGCCTTTCAAGTAATGTAGCACCCTATAAGTAGCTTGAAGTTGAGGCTCTCTTGGATCATGCATGAATTGACTGATCATGCTTACCGGGTATGCTATGTCTGGCCGAGTGTGAGCAACATATATTAGTCTATCAATGTATCATTTTATCAACAGCTGGTTCTTCTTTAGCTTCTCCCAACTTGTGGTTTGGATCCATTGGTGTAGAGACTAGCTTACACCCAATCTTCCCTGTTTCTACCAACAAATCAGTCACATACTTCTGTTGAGATATTAATTGTATGGAATATGCCACCTCAATACCAAGGAAGTACCTTAGTTTCCCAAGTTCTTTTATCTCAAACTTTTTTACTAGTCTCTGCTTCAATTCATGCTTCTCTTTCTCATCATTTCCAATCACTATGATGTCATCCACAAAGACTAGAAGTGTAGTAACTCCCCCTGTAGCCGAATGTTTAATGAAAAGAGTGTTATCACCTTGGGTTTGTTTATACCCAGACTCCCTTATAACTTTTGCAAATTTCCCAAACCAAGCTCTAGGAGATTTTTTTAACCCATAATAGACCTTCCTCAGCTTGCAAACTTTGTTACCCGTGTCTCCCTCAAATCCTGGTGGGATGTTCATATAGATTTCTTTATCTAAAGTCTCCATGGAGAAATGCATTCTTAACATCGTATTATAGGAGCTGCCAAGTAAAGTGGGCATTCAATGATAATAGAATTCTTGCAGTGTTCATCTTTGCAACTGGGGCAAAAGTCTCTTGATAATCTATACCATAAGTTTGAGTGTACCCTTTGGCCACTAATCTAGCTTTACATCTCTCAAGAGATCCATCAGCCTTATATTTGGGTGTTAAAATCCACTTACAGTCAACAATGTTTTTCCCTTTCGATTTGTCAACAATCTCCCATGTTCTATTCTTTTCCAATGCATTCATCTCCTTGCTCATAGCATCCCTCCATTTCCTTTTTGATAATGCCTCAAAACGATGTTAGGGATAGTAATGGTATTTAAATTCACAATGAAGTTATGGTGGGCTGGTGATAGGCGCTTAAGAGAAACATAGTGATAGAGGATAACGTGGTCGTTAAGTGCATTCCCTAGTTCCTTTCCTAACAGCGATAGGTCCAAAAAATTGTGTGCGCAAAGGTGAGTCAGATCTTACCACGATTTCATTTCCAAAGTTTGAGTTGGATTCTTGGACCTGTGTCAGTTCTGGAACGACCTTTTTTCCACGAATACACCTGAGTAACGCTGGTTGGGACATGTAATGACACAGGTTTAGTAGTAGAATTTGGGAACTCAGATGTAGTTGGTTCAGAGGACTCGGTTGTTTCAACAATACGAGCTGGAGCAGGAGGAAGGTCAAGGGTTTTAATTGGTTCGAAGGACTCATTAGTGCTATCTTCCATCATTGAAATCTCCCCCTGAAGAGAAGACTTGGAGAAAAAAGGTTTATTTTCTGTGAAGGTGACATCTGTAGAGATATAAAATTTCCTAGATGACAAATTGTAACACTTGTATCCATTTTGGGTAGGTGAGTAACTGAGGAAACCACATTTGATGGCTCGGGGGCCTAGTTTGTCTCTATGTTGGTTATGAACATGAACAAAGGTAGTGCATCCAAATACCCTAGGTGTGGGGCCATTTGAGGTTATGAAGTGTGGGTAGAAGCTATTAAGAATTTCTATGGGACTTTTGTTGTCCAACACACATGATGGAAGTCTATTTATCATGTATGTGGCTGTAAGAACTATCTCTCCCCAATAGGATTTAGGGACATTCCCTTGAAAGAGTAACGCTCGGCTAGTGTTGAGTAAGTGCCCATTTGTCCTTTCTGCTATCCCGTTTTGTTGAGGTGCGTTAACACATGATGAATCATGGATAATACCCTATGATTGAAAGAAAGGTGACAAAGTCTGGTTGAAGTAATCTCTAGCATTGTCTGTCCTAAAGTTTTTTATTTTAACCCCAAATTGGTTTTAAATCATAGAGTGAAAATTAGGTATAACAAGCCTAACATTAGATTTTTGTTTAAGAAGAAAAAACCATGTTAGTCGAGTGCAATCATCAATTAAGGATACAAACCAACGAGCCCCAGAAACATTAGGTATAGTAGAGGGACCCCATATGTCACTATGAATCAAATGTAAAGGATGAGAGCTTCTTCTATTGCTAATAGGAAAAGATACTCAAGTATGTTTTGCAAATTCACAAACATCACAATGAAATTAAGAAATATCTAATCCTTGAAACAAATGAGGAAACATGACCTTTAAAACTTCAAAAGATAGATAACCTAGGCATACATGATACAACCAAATGGTATCTTTATTTGAGGATCTGAGAAATGACAAAGATAGGTTGCTCCTAACTCTTTGAGGCAATTGAAGTAGGTAGAGGCCACCTCTTTCCTTAGCAAGTTCAATCCTCCTCCCCGAGACCTGATCTTGAAAAACACAGTGAGAAGGAAAGAAAGTAGCATGACATTTAAGATCATAGGTAAGCTTTTGAATAGAAAGTAGGTTAGCTGACAATTTTGGAATATGGAGAACCCTTTTTAGAATAAGGGTAGGTGTGATGTGTATATCTTCGAAACCTGCAATCGTAACTAGAGAGCCATTGGCCACTACAATCTTTTTGTTACTTGGGCATGGGGTATAAGTGTGAAAGAGTTGAGATGTGGGTGTCATATGGTCTGTGGCACCTGAGTCTATTATCCAAGAATCGATATGAAGATTTTCTGAGGCATTAATGCAAATAGGTAGTAAAGGTTTACCTGAAAGAGCCAAAGAACAAGTCTTAGAAGGTTTTTCAATAGTCCCCAACAAGCTTCTCAACTTCTCAATTTCTTCACTATTTAATTCTCTTGTTCTTGATTTTTCCTCTACTTTGGGCTGATCTACCATATGTGCTTGGGACCTTTGCTATCCCCCACGATTTCCCAAATCTCAGCTTGGTGGTTTTCCGTGTATTTTCCAACATGCTTCCTTTGTGTGAATCGGTTTCTTGCAGTGGGTGCACCAAAGGTTGTCCTTATTCTCCTTCTCCTGGTTTTCTCTACCAGAATGCTTAGATAGATCACTATTTCCTTTGTCTTGATGATTTATTTTTGCTAATAAGGCTAACCCGTCCAATTGTTTGTGGTTCAAGCATAACACTCCAACAACTTTCTTCTGCTCAAATCAATGAGATTGTCTCTTCTAGAGACGGACTGTCCTCTTTTCCATGGATTTGGATCCTGACCTGATCAAATTCAGCATTCAATCCAACCAAAAAATCATACACAGGATCTTTTTCAATGAAGTTCTTCAAGACAAAAGCATCCTCAGGGCATATCATTTCAAAAACTCGATAATGATCGAGTTCTTGCCATAGATTCTGCAACAAGTTTGCATATTCTATGACAGATTTATCTCCTTATTCAGCAGCAGCAATTTTGATCTTGATCTCGTACAATTGAGCAGCATCACAAGCCTTCGAGTATGTGTGATGAATGTAATCTCAAATCTCCTTTGTATTGACAAAAAACATGCATGTGCCACTGATTATGGCATCCATAGAATCCTATAGCCAGGACATTATCATGGAATCCTCCTCATCCCATGCTTCAACCATTGGGTTATCCTTAGTCGGTCCTGTTCCAAGAAGATGACTAAGTCTCCCTTTGGCCTTGAGGTATTTACAGACAAATTAAGATCATTTGAGATAGTTCGTCCCATTAAGCCTATAGGGAGCCTGAATATTTTGTAAATCTCCAATTTTCTGAATGGTGCTGAATTCTTTTGGAGGGTTAGATCTAGTAGAGACAGAGGTTTGAGAGATTAACATGATTAAGTAGAAGATATTGCAGTGAAGAAGAAGATACTACAACAATTAAGGCTACCCTAATGAGAATCACACAAGAGAGGTAAGGAGGAATGCAGCGATGAAGGCTGGAATACACAAGAGAAGAACCCAAAAAAAAAAAGGGTTTCGGTAATGCAGCGATGAAGGTTGCTCAAAGGACGAATCTCAGAAAAAGAAGCCCTACGACTCTGATACCATGTGGAAAAGAATTTTCATATATTCTCATCTATTGAATAGGAAGTATATAGCCATATATAGGACATTACAAGTAAGAATTTAAATTTGGAAAGTTATCTTAAGCTATCTAATGTAATCCCTTAATTTAAGGGATTTCAAACTTATTCTATCTTATCTATTTACAACCTATCTATATCTTAGCATAATCTATTTACAGCTGTTTAGTATTCGACAGCTGTCATTGTTGAGCTTTCCTATTTATACACCCCAAATTTTTAACAGGATGTCTATTTCAAATCTTAACAAAATCCAGACAAAGGAGGAGTCAGAGTGGATCCTAACATAAATCTAGATAAGAAGTTTGAAGCAATAGCACCATCATGAAGAGGTAACTTTACAACTCAGGGCCAACTATACAACACAGGTGCATGAGGATGATGCTAAGAAGATTGATAAGGGCCCTATTGTATGATCTCGTCACTGGACGATTAAGAGAGAAATGCACCTTCCTTACCTTGTTGGTGTTCTTCCATTTGGAGGAAGAACCAATGTTGAATGAAGGGTAGCTAGCTCTTGACAGAGCTAGCTGAATAAATTACAGCTAACGTAACAACTGTTTTTTTTTAACGATTTCAATACCTTTATTCATTGATAATTCTTCTGTTATATAGGCAGAAAAGGAAAATAACAATCCATCTAACTAGGACTCCTATTATAGTAGAAATCTATTAAGAAACAAATAATCCATCTAACTAGAACTCCTATTATAGTAGAACTCTATTAGTCATACAAATTCCCCATCTTCCATTTGGATCCAGTTTAATCACATGGTTGAATATTCAGAGAAAAGAACAACAATTCTATTAAAATGAACGAAAATAAAAAACAGAACAATCAATTTACCTATAGATGAGACCTTCTTTGTATAGCCGAACAAATTCCTCTATCACAGCCTTGGATCGCTTCTCATCCATTGTAAAACACTGTGAAAGGAAAAGAAACAGCATGGAGAAGGGTGGGGTGGGGAAGGAATTATTGAGTTCAAACACAAAGTCAAAATAAATTTATTTCAAGCAGAGATACTTGAGTTTACCTCCCGTGACCAATCAAGAGAGGCACCCAAGCGGCGCAATTGATTCAGTATGGTACCCCCATATTCATTCTTCCACTTCCAAACCTTTTCATGAAACCAAAAACAATCAAAAAGGAAGGCTAGAAAATTAGTTCCAAGAAAGTTTTAAAATTTCAACTAACTGCTTCTACGAATTTCTCACGACCCATATCATGTCTAGTTAAGTGTTGTTCACGCATCAACTTCTTCTCCACTACAACCTGCATTTAGCCATACAATTTCAACATCCTAGTCAGGTCATATATTATTCATCTCATGGAGAAAAGCTCATGCATGGTATGAAACCAACTCACACACGAACAACAGGCAAGAGAGCCATTAGATTTTAATGAATGAAATCAAATATCAGATTAGATATATCAAACCTGTGTTGCTATTCCAGCATGGTCCACACCAGGCACCCAAAGAGCATTATAGCCCAACATCCTTTTAAAACGGATGATTGTATCCTGTTTACAGGAAAATAGCAAGTGAACAGCAGGAACTACATTAGTTACACAAGGAATTTGGGGGTGGGGGTGCGGGAAGAAGAAGCAAAATGAGGGCACACCTCTACAGAGGCAGTGAGGGCATGACCTATATGTAATGCTCCGGTAACATTCGGTGGGGGGAGAACCTGCAGTATGATGAATCACACATAGCATCCAGCATTTTTTTCTTGTTAGTGAAAATATACAAACTATACCATACTTACAATGACGAAAGGTGGTTTTGAGCTCTTTGCATCAGCCACGAAATAACCAGATTTTTCCCACCATTCATACCATCTAAGAAATAAAGGAAAAAAAAGCAGGCAAAGATAATAAGTCACGGTGGACAAAAAGGTGTGCGTGAGATGTTAAGGGCGGTCATACGATTTTTCAACTGCAGTAGGATTATATTGCTTGGCCATTAGGGGAGAAAGGTTTTTCTTGTAGCCAGAAGGAGTAACAGGATCAACATAATCGTCTGGGTTGTCTTCACCAGCAGCATCTCGCTTTGCATTCTTTTTGTTGGATGTAGTACTAGTCTTTTTGACGTTACTATTATTGGAATCCTGTTGTTCCGCCTGAAATTTATTAAACAAAAGCAAAAGATTAATAATACCGATAATAACAACACTGCAGGGAGAGAGAAGTACGTACCTTAACTTTGGCTTTTTCGAGAGCCTTAAGTTTCTTCATCTCCTTTTCCTTAGCCTGTTTACATTAAACAGATAATGATTAACTACTTGAATTGTAATAGAAAACGTAGAAATCCAGCACCATATAGTTCAGCGATTCAGTCAGGAGTCAAAGGAGTTGATCTGAAATAAATTTCTGGTTACTTGTTTCTATATAAGCAAAACATGGAAGGAAGGAAGAAGTAAAAGATGATTCGGTACCTTATCTTCTTTCTTTTTCTTACGGAGGTCATCCTGGGGGGTCTCGGGGAGCTTCTGTTCTGTTTCTGACTAGGAAGAGAATATACATTTGTATATGTACACATAAAGACAGTAAGCGAAGGAAAAAACAAGAAAGTGAGGGGAAAATGGAATCACCATAGCGTGAGATGGAAGCAGAGTCTTCCCGGAGTTTGGCGGCTGCGTCGGCGTTCTGTTGTCTTACCGCAATACCCACTCGGTCTCCTCCACTTCCAGGAAATGCAAATTCATTCCTTCTAAAGCCCTGCCTAGTGCCTAATGCAACTATTTTCTCAAAAAAAAACTATTGATTTTCAATCTCATTTAAAACTAATTACATTTGGACTGGGAATCTACATCTACATTCCCAGGCCCAGCCCAGTCTTCATCTTCCTTCCCTGCCCCTTTTGCACAATATTAATTAATTTAAAAAAAAAACCTAGAATAAGCTTCCTTGAGTGCTCCATCCAAAAATTTGATTTCTGCCGTTCAGAATTAGATTTATTTTTTCAAACTATAAATTCAAATCCGAACTTGTTGCTTTTCAAAAAAATAAAAAAAATAAAAAATCCGAACTTGTTAGCCTGCCTGAGCCTGACACTTAAAAATTAATAACATGTATACTTGGGATTGGGACAAACTTCGAGTAAACTAATTTACGTTTTCTTTTCCTTGCTAGTTCCAATGACATCCTATCAAGTAAGAAAGTCACGCTATGGAAGCCAGCCAATATGCTTAGAAGTGAAAAGGAAGGTTTTCAGACCATCTCAAATCTTCCAAATTCCTTTGTATTAAACATTTGCGAGACGATTAGAATTTAGAACAACCTATGGTACATTAGCCGTAAACATTTGAAAGACGATTAGAACAACCTATGTTACATTAGCCACCAAGGATGGCTAAAAACAAAAATACAATATCAGGATAAAATCAAAAGAATCATTGAATCAGGCGGCCAAACAACTGGCACAAATCAGATTCAGTACCTCCTATACTCCAAAGGAAATAGTTAACTGCTGCTAATGTAGTGGGCAGCCTTGCAGTTTCCTTTAAAATCATCATATGCAAGCCACAGCAACGAGTCTAAGAGCCATTTACTTTGTCCTTCAAAACGAGTCCGATTAATTGCTCCTCCGGACCCCTTCTCACCGGCCTATAGCTGCCGCTTTAACTGTCACTACTTACATTTCAAGCAGTTGTTCACAGGGCAGCACAATACTGTTGTCTAACTAACCCCCCTATGCAGTAGCCTTTCGTCCAAAACAAATATGTTGGTATTTACAGCATTGTTACCCAGAATTGCCAGCAACCTCTGCAGCTCTCTGTCGCATCATCTCCATCACAGCTGCCCTTCGCCGTGATTCAGACTGTTGCTGCACTCTTCTCAAATGTTCTTTCAGATCTCTGAATAAATAATTATAAAACCAGGTAAGCAATTTAAGCTAGAATCGTAAAACTGCAAAAGCAAAAATTAAATAAAACTGCAGCGAAAAAAACTACAACTGTATTAAGATATACAAACCTGCATCGTGGTATACGGCATTCAGATTCTTTGCATGCCCGAGCATGGAGTTGCAGGATATACCACATTTTCTTGCATAACACGCAACCTCCAGGTGCACGTGTCTTGCATTGTAACCCATGCCGGAAAAGGCCCTTCACTTTACGACAATTAGGATATTGGCAATGCAGAGAACAACAACGTGATGCATGTTCCAGAAGATCAAGCATTTTACGTAGCTGCAACATAAGATAACAACAAAATTAAGCCTCAAGTGACATGAAAAGCTTGGAATGTCAAATCATTTTAACGCACAATAAACAAATTTTCTCCCGTTTCCATTCAAGCTGGGTACGAACTTAGGCATAGTCCTGGAGATTCTACAGGTGTAGATAGTACATGTTAATTCGAATACATGCTATCACATATTCAAGGTGTATTATCTAAATCAGTTTTCATCCCTAGACATTTTGAACTAATCCCCTTTCTGGTTTCTTTCTAGCAGACGTCCTAATTCCCCTGCAACTTTAAAAACTGAAAATAGATAGAACTTATCTTCCATTTATAGACATAATGTAACAGAAACAAAAGTTCAAACATTCTCTTCCTTTCATTGGAAAACCTTTTGCAAAAAGTTGTAAAACAACAAACTTTCAAAATACTGGATCACTTTTCCCAATATCACCAAATTAAAAGAGCTGAAGCAACTGCTTTGATGTCCTAAAATACAAGAAGAGTATCTTCTGCCAGGAGACAGCAAAAGACCAAGAAAGAAAAAAGGAATCTGATATGTCAAGGAATGAAATACCTGTAAAACCCTTAGCTGCCTAGCTTCTTTATTTTGTGCATCGCGATCACCTACTGATGGATGATTAATCAGCTTATGAGCATGATCAATGCCTCCCTTCTGGTAACATGTATTGCAAACCTCATACTCGGGGCAAACTTCACAGCGCCATCCTTGACCTGTTTCAATGTCAAGATGGCAAACACTGCATGTAGTCATAAATGCAGGAGCAGCTGGATTATGGAGATGGTAGAGGATCATCATGGAAGAGTGTTTCGCTCTGCGTAGGGTATCATATTGGTAATGGTTTCCTTGACAAAGACTCAGAAATGCTTGTCTTGTGTCAAAGAATTCACTCTCAAGAATCTCATCTTTATCCTTTGTATCCACAGGCACATCTGTGATTTCAACCTGTAGAGACCAGGAGTTCCATATTACAGTTACCCAGAAAAAGAGAAAAGCTGCTGTCGGGAGGAAAAGACATTCTGGCTTTACATTCAAGGGGAGCTTGAATGCACACAGCAACCCAAGCAAAGCGTGAATGCACACAGCAACCCAAGCAAAGATAGTATTACATTGTGTGAAACTTACTGGATACAGGGCGTGCTTCTCTCTTTGATCTACAGGATGCCGATCCCTTTCCTCACGATCTTGCTCTGCTTCATAGCAACTTGGAAATATAAAACCACAAATATCAGAGTTTGTAGATGTCACTTAAAAGTAGTTGAAAAATGAAAATTAGAAAGAAACGGATGCACAAGACAAGGCAAATTGAAAGATGTCAAATCCTACAAAATCAATAAGGACCTGAGACTCATGCTCCAATCAAGATACTAGCACCAATTGGAGGTATTTGTGGATACCAAGCAAACTTATGAAATAATGAACAACAAAGGTATAACATCAAGCATTTAGTCAAAGTCAAAATAATTTGAATGAATAAATAAATTTATCGTCAACTATTACAGAGTTAAAATTCCATGACAAGACCAATAAGAAAATATATACCAAAGTGCGTGATCATTAACTACCAGGTTGAATACAACACATTTAGAACAGCAATGTCATCTAAGAGTAATTCATTATCAAATTTGGGAAATTATATTTTGATGCAAAAGAGTTTAACGTTTATAAAAAAATAAAAGAGGGCAGATCACTCAATCACAATCTCTAATTTGATGAATAAAGAGAGGGAGTTGATATGACAGCAAAAACAACAAGGCAGAAATTTACTTTATGCCAAATGTTCCTTATCAGATAGGAAGTAATAATAAGTTAGATATATTGCCCTAATTGTTATGACTTTAACTTAAAAGAATAAAATATCTTTATTAGAGTAAAACTTAATTCTATTTTGGATATTTTAGTTAGGAATCCCTTACTACTAGAATAAGGGTTCCAAGAACTTTTTTATGCATATGTGTGTGGCAAAATCATGTATATTGATTGATTGATTGTATTTAATTTTCTACTATAATAGAATATCCCATAAATCATGCGATTAGAGAGTATCCCATAAATTATGTTATTAGATACTGTATTAAGAGTATCTCATAAATTATGAGATTAAATATTGTATTAGAATATCTCATAAATCATGAGATTAAAATCATTAATTTCTATTTATAGGTACTAGAATTTTGTCTATAAGCTAAGCCTGCTGTAAAGAATTCACAATACACTTCCTATTCAAATCCTGAGACGGTATTAGAGCAAATATTAGGCTCCGTGGATCAAGTCGTTTCCAACCTTCATTGCTAAAAACATTTTTTTGTTGTTTTTTCTCTTTTTGGTTAAGCCATCATTGTTGTACCCTTTTTCCTTCCTTCCATTTTAGCCTTCATTACTATCTCCTCCCTGTTTTATGTCTTTCATCTCAGCCTTCCTTGCTGATTATCGTGTTCTATTCTTCTCTAAAACAGAGCATTTCTTCCAGCCTTACTGTTGGAATTGTCTAAGGATTAGCTTCCTTGTAAAGGGAGGAAAATGTCAAAACTTGATAGATTGAATGGAAAGCTAGGGAAACTACAAAGTATCCAGGCAACATAATTAAGACTATTATGTTGATTCACTATCCATCTTCGATTTGACTGATGAAAGACTTTCTTATGAGATATGCAAAACCCTCCCCTAAGTCATAGTTTAGAATCTAGAGGTGACCACTTTCACCCTCTTTCAATTCACAGGCCTTAATCCGGCCGTCGGATTTATTTGGATGCTTCCTAGCAGTTTAATCATCCGAAATAGCATGCTCTCGAGGTAGGATTGAAAAGACTGGAAGAATTCTCTCAACATCTTAATATCCAGGTTGGCAATCCTCCTTATCATCCATTAATTGACAAATCTCTTTTTCTTTCTATACGAAATTTCGGAAGAGTCTAGCCAACTCGTCTGTGCAATGTGGAGGGGAAGGAATAGCCTTAAAGATAATCAAGGACGATTCCTAATTAATAGAACTCGGGGAAGAGAATTGAAGACCAAGCTTTGACATGGATGTCTTCTCCTATTGATCCTTCCTTTCCCTTTCCTTCGTCTAAAAAGGCTCGAGACATATTAAATGGAAAGAACCACCTAAATTGGTCCACTTGTTCGTACGATTTTGAAAGGAATAAGAAAAATTAGTCATCTCGCAAGTATGGACCAAAACCAAGGGATCCTCATTTTGAAGCATGAGATGAAGAAGACTCCGTGATAGCTTAGTTGTAGAATTCTACGATTCCTGAAATAATTGATACGTGCATGTTCTTAGCTACGACTAAACACATTTAAAAGGCTATGGAACAAACTTACTCTAAAGCTACAGACACAACTCAAGTATATAAAGTCAAGGTGAAAATTAGGGCTTCAAAACAAGGGAATAAGACTATCAATGAATATGTCAAGCAATTGAGATCATTATGGTAGGAACTTTTTTTTTCGAAAATTAATAGATTTCATTATAAGAAAATATATACAATCTAGTGAACAAAACAAGTATAATCCATAGAAACTAGATTACAGAGAATTAAGGTTCCTAGTAATCATCTGCATCTTGAGATCAAGGGAACTTGTGAAACCACTTAGTCCAGTATTACACCAATCCCCATCTACTCTTCATGCCACTTGTCAGATTTGCAGCTATTCTTCTGGATAACATGGCCAATCTGCAATGTAAGAAGATGGCCTGAAAAACCATCTACTGTTTCTACTTTCTTGTTTGAATACTCTGCAATTGCGCTCTTTCCATATGTTGTACACCAAAGCTGCCCAACTTAACCTGATAGCTTTGAGATCAGACGCATTATGCACTCTAATTTTCCACAGCCAAGCAATAGTTTCATTCCAAGAATCTGTTGGTCGGGCCACGTTGAGTATATTCTGCAACCGATCCCAGACTTGTCTGGCATACCTGCATCTAATCATGAGGAGGTGTTTCAAACTTTCCACTTCTGAATTACATAATTCACAGTTCAAATTGCTAATGAAGAACTTGATCCTATCCCTTGTAAGCAACCCTCCATTGATTCCCATCCATAGGATGAATGAATGAGCTGGGTTAAGATCACTATCCCATACTAAGGCTGCCCACTCCTACCTTGTGGTCTGTGTAGCCTGTAACAGTGTTTTACAGGCTTTTGTGTTGAACTTCCTTGAGTTATTTGCTAGCCACTAAATTTCGTCCTGCTCTCCTTCTTGACATCGTGGCAACTCTTCCATAATAAGACTGACACTTCTACCGTTGCAGAAGGGCCATATCCACTGATTATTTCGAATAAGCATACTTACTTTAGTAGTTGGATTCACCACCAATTTCAAGCCCTGTACCTCCTCCACCTTCTATAAAGGACCTTTATAGTGCCAATTATCATACTAAAAAGACGTGCTTTCTCCATTCCCAATCCTATGGAACACCTGACTCTACATCCATTGTCTGGTTTCAATAATTTCTTTAAGAATGCTTGACATATTCTACCTTGACCGTAGCATCCAGATACTCTTGTGCTTAATGGATACATTGTGTATCCATTTCACCCATAAATCCTCCTTTTTGTAGCATAACTACCACAAATTCCGCCCCCTACTCACCCTATGATTCATCCTTGCAAAATGGATACCCAATCCCCCCTGTTGCTTAGGTCTACAAATTTTGTCCCAATTAATCTTCGCTTTGCTTCTGCCTTGGTTTGAGACATTCCACAAGAAATCCCTATGCCTCCTGTCAATTTCCTTGAGGATAAGTAGAAACAACTCTTCAGAGAGTTGCATCTTAAACCTGAAATCTCTTGGAATTCCTTCATTGCTTTCATGATTATATCAATTGAGTTTTTCTCTTCCTTGCAAAACAATAAGAGGTCATCTGCAAAAGCTAGGTGTGTGAGTTTCAACCCTTTACATCTGCCATGGAACTGGAATTTTGGATGCCACCGTATACTATTCACAAGAAGAGTTGACAAAACCTCCATATATAAGACAAACAAGTAAGGGGATAATGGGTCCTCTTGCCTCAAGCCCCTCCTTGCTTTGATCAGATTTGTAGGTTCCCCGTCCACCAAGATTGCCATAGAAGCAATAGTTACACGTTCCTCAACCCATTTTCTAAACAGAGGAGGATAACCGACTGCCTTCAATATAGTAAAAAGGAAGCTCCAGTTGATTGAGTCATATGCCTTCGTAAGGTCCATCTTTATAGTGCAATTCCTCATTCTCCTCTTAGAGTGATAACCCTCTAACAGCTCCTGGCATAGTAAGATATTTGTTCCCGCTAATCTCCCCTTAATAAAAGTATTCTGTTATGGGCTAATTATCTTCCCTAGGCTCGCTCTCAGCCTATTAGGTAAGATCTTAGTGATGGTTTTATAAAGAAAAGTACAAGCAGCTATGGGCCTAAATTGTTCCATCTTCCTTGCATTACTCTGTTTGGGAATAAGGCAGATAAACGCTTTGTTCCATTATTTGAGGATTGTTCCTCTCTTATAGAACTCATCCACTGCTGCTACCACTTCTTCTCCTACAATATCCCAATATTTTTGAAAGAATCTCCCATTATAACCCTGGAGCTTTGTCGGGGTTCATTGAAAAAATAGCATTCTTGATTTCTTCCCTTGATATTTCTCTTACCAACGCCACCTTGTCGTCTTCATCAAGTTGTTTAAGCTCTACTAGAACCTCTGCGGGTATATTTCTTATTGGCATTACAGTCCCAAATTGCCGAGTAAAGTACCCTAAGGCAACCCTCTTCTTACTTTCTATGTCCTCATGAATCTACCCTATGAGCTCAATTTCAGCTAGGAGGAATAAGAATTCTATCCGATTGCCGGAAGATGACAATATCTCACCCTCCTCCATCTAGAGCATCCGAGATTTTTGCCTTAATAGAGTATTGGTACTATTCAGCAGTAGATTATATTTCCCCACCAATGCAACTTTTGTGTTCTTAGTTGCAAATCTTCTGGTCTAACCAATATTTCCTTTTGACATTGCTTTAGCTCTTCCAGATCATCAGTTAGAGCTTTCAAGTTTGGTTGGACTGTTTTCCTGTTAAGCAATTTCAGTCAGTTCTGCAAGGCTTTGAGTCTCATGATGATCTGATATCCTTTTGATCCGGGTATGGCCCCCTGCATCTCCTTGGTGAGTAAATTTCTGAAGTCAGAATTGTCCATCAAGTGATTGAAGATCCTAAATGGGGTCTTCCTCCTCCTATCAACTGTTTGCAGCTCCATTACTGTTGGACTATGATCGGATACAGTTGGATCATCAAACAAAGCGCCACTTGTAGGTAATTCTCTATCCATTTGTCATTTACCATATATCGGTCCAATTTTTTCTAGCAAAAACCAATCTCCCGATTGCTTATTGGTCCAAGTATAAGCATTACCATACCATTTCAGATCAGCCAACCCCGTTCTCTCCACCATCTCCTGAAGTTCTCAACAGTCGACTTGGTTCCAACTTCTCCCACTCCTTGCTTCTTCAGATTTGATAATACAATTATAGTCACCTAACACCATCCATGGCAACCTCATGAGATGGCTAGTGTTCTCCAACTCTTGCCAAGCTTGTAGTCTTTGGAACTTATGATTGGCTACATACAACACTGTAATGGCAATCTTAATCCCAGTAGCTTTAAATAAGACATCACAATGTATGAACTGATCAGTTCCAATAAGATGCACCACATCCATTGTCTCAGGATTGAAGCGTATGAGCACTCTTCCATTGAAATGATGAGCATGATTGTACAGAACCCTCCATCCTCTGTCTAGGAACCATAAACTCTTCTCCAATTGCTCCCTCTTTATTTTGATTTCCAACAAACCAACAAAATCTAACTTGCTGTTCTTGATAAACTCTTGAACCGCAATTTGTTTATTCAGGCTATTAAGGCCTCTAATATTCAATACGACAACCTTAATCATTTTTTCTTTTTACCTGCCCTTGTTCTCTTATACTTCCTATGCAACCCCAGGGTTATACTTATTGGGTCACTTTTGGTACCAAAAGTTTCCCCATTTTCCATCACCGGAGTGTCAATAGTCCCCTCTACTTGACTTGTTTTATTGACTGGTTGATCATTCAGTGCCAAACTCATCACCTGCTTCCCATCCCTGGGGCCTTGAGTATCCCCCACTAATGGTCCTCCACTTGCTACCATTTGATGCTCCTCCTTATTCTTTCCCCATGGTCCATGTCCAATCTCATGATTCTCCTTCGAAGACAGGTTGTGCGAAGCCTGTACTTCCAAAGATAGTCCTCCATCAGCTCGGAAGTCCTTCTCTTGGTTTGGGCTTGCCTCATTCATCTGTTGTCCCTCCTGCTGTTCTTTCCTTTTCCAAACCCGCTTCTATTCTTTCATCTTCGGTTTCCACATGTATGTTACTCTGATTGTATCCTCTACCAGATCTCCATTCTCATCTAGTTTCATGATTCTTAGGGCATTCGGTAACTTCCTCGATATATCTACATCAATACAAACTCTAGCATACCCAATCCGCTTCAATAAAGCCGTATTCTCATCTAGTCCTAAAGGTTTGCCTATCTTGCTCGCAATATAACTCATCCCTTCTGCGGACCAATTCTCCAAAGGAACCTTGTGTATATTTACCCATAACAGTAAGGAGGTAATCCTATTCTTGTCCAAGGTAACTCTAGGCTGCCACTTCTTAATCAGTATTGGATGCCCCATTATGTGACAAGGCCCAACTTCCAGCACTTTCCGTGCATTCTCTTCGATTTTGAATTGGAAGACAAATAATTCATCTTCATTTACCATCATATTCACCAATCCCTTAGGCCTCCATATAGCATTAGCCCAATTGTTAACTACTGAAAAAGCTAACCGCTTCTCCAGAAAAAATCCCCACAAGAGCAGTTCGCCACTTCTGAGCACCTTGCTATAATACCTCCATCGATGCTTGGATTGGTTTGTTCCCATCAGACTCGACAAAACAAAGTATCCCTAGATTTTCACAGTCACCAATAACTGAGCTCCAAGTGGGCTTCGCCTTCTCCATTCCCTGCTGAGTCTTAACTGGAGCTTTCCCTAAAGGTGGGAAATCCGAATTGGTATAAGGAGTGGAGGGTCCAAAGTAGCTGGGTTATTAGAATGGTTGATAGAGTGAGTGGCCACGGCCATAATAATAAAAACAAGGACAAACGATAATGAACTTAAGCAATCACCTCGAGCGTAGTTCAAAAGATTTACAAGAGTTATGTTGGCTATGGGAAACAAAGTCATGGAGATCATACACTATTTAGGGGGTGTTTGTTTCCATTTTTGTTTTTGGTTTTTTGTTTTTGTTTTCAAATTCAGTACAAAAAAACTGTTTGTTTGAGTTTTCAGTTTCTGTTTTTGGTTTTGGTTTCTTCTAGTTTTCAAAAATTATGAAAATCATAAAAAGTGATTTTTGTTTTCTGTTTCTGTTTTTTTTATAATCTAATTTATTATCATTTAAATATATATTATTTAATTATTAATAAAAATTATAAATAATCTAATTCAAGATTATATATTTAATAAATTAAAATTAATTATCAATAAAAATTATGAATAATTTATTTTTATAATTAAATTATATGTAATTAAATTTTAATAATTATTAATAAATATAATTAAATTTAAAATATATAAATATT
>JAOQMS010000003.1:33262602-33277485 GCA_027563885.1 Erythroxylum longipes | reverse complement strand
ATGTTTTGATCTTTATCACTCAGAAGAAAATTCAAGGAGGCATTCAGGGAGAACACAAGAACAGCATAATATTCACACGGAATTTTGCAGCGAGATACCAAATGAACTCTCAGAAGAACTACTCAGATGCCTAATGGACATGTTTCTCCGTCTAAATAGAGCATCAGGACAGGGAATTATCAGCCTCCGTTCCAAAGCTGAATCTTTCCTGCATGAACTCGAAAAGATCAAGGACCTCATTCAACTGTAAAGCATCCATGTCTCCACTGTAATCTCGTCGTGTCATATCTCAGCCCCTATGGTACTAATTTCAGATTTATATGCCACAATCAGGAACATTGGGCCATACAAGAATTTCATCCAGATAACTAGACATCCATTAGAAGTTAATCGGTTCACAGAATCTTCACCAGTTGCAGGAAAACAAAGGTTGAACACGTCTTCTATGACCAGAGTAATTATTTAACTAAACATTCTTGGCCTACAAGCAGAAGCTGATGTTTTAGATTAATACCTACAACGCTAGCGTAATGCATGTATTGTAAGAGAAACTGACGGGGTCATAACCTTTACATATGTATCGTTTTTACCCTCTTCTAGGCATGGCAATTATAGCTCTTGGCCCACCCATTTTTTTCAAAACGACGTCGTTTTGAATCTTTCAACTTAAAAAAATTAATGGGCGGGCCGGGTATGAAAAGGAATACCATTTTTTGAGTCATCGTCAAGTAACTGAAAGAAACGCAAAAAAACATCATAATTGTCCCAGCATTTAAATCAATTTCAGTATTATTTCCTAGTTCACTAGTGTATAATCTTCTAGCTACAAGTTTTGACTCAAAATTCTGTTTCTCAAATTTGGTATCTATAGCTTGCTGAGAAAATTTTCTGAGAGAGTTCAACTACTAAGCATGGAGTCCTTGTCATGAGAGTGTGATAAATAATCAAGTCTTCAAGTTAATTTTGCTAGTGCCCTCTCTTCAGGCAAAAATTTGACCAGATCACAAAATCTCTTACAAGGGCCAATTATTGTAAGACTGAATATAGCACTCTTAGCTGCAAATTGTTGCTAGATATGCTGGAATGAAAATTCTACAAATTTGTAAGCCTTTCATCTGATATGACATAACAGTTCATCCACTGATTAAATCAAAACACTCACCAAAATGTAATTTCAATAAATTACACATAGTGTTAGAAAAATAGTCTGATGATACAAAGATGTAATGACGTCATTTCTACATACCTAATTCTGGTACAATAAAAAATTGTGAATTTTGTACGAAACTCAAAAGCGGCAATCATTATGAAAATGTCAAGAAAACATCCCTCAAGTAAAGGACTCAACAAAAAGATTTTTCAGTAGGGTCATATTAGATGTTACAAATTATCATGCTAATCGTGAAAAATGCAGCTACACTGACACAATGGCATCTGTTTAAACGTCAGATATTCAATCTGTTTTCTTCACAGGAAGTAACTGAAACTAGTTCACACCACGACCTCTAAATAAGATAAAAGAGGTCAAGTGAGGAAATTCACAATCCTATTCAATAGATTTAAGCCAAATACAGTTTCCTCACAGTTGACTTTTACTGACAAGTTCAATGCTTCAGAGCATTTACCTTCAGCCGTAATAGTAATTAAGCTTGGAAGTGAGCTGCTAAGAATTTCACAGCTGAAACGTAAGCACAAACCAGATGCGTCATCAAGATTGGCAGCTACAGGAGATTCAACAGATACAAGAAAAAGATTTGCATTGCTAAGCATCTTTAGTGCTAAGCTCTCACAAACCAAGAGAAAGTTGTCTTTCATCAACACATCGCTCCTTTCCTTGTTCAGCTCTTCAATATGTTCGGTGAAGGTGCAACTGGTAATCCCATATGGAAAAGAAAATGGTAGAAACAAATAGAGATCAATCCACTTCAGAACATTACATACAATAGCAAGTAAAAATGAGGATTAAAAATCATATTGTGAAACGAAAAGGATTAAATACTAATAATCATTAAAGAAACTGCCATATAAAACACCTGCAATATCTTTAAAGTCTTGATAAGCAAGCATCTTGTGTAAAAAGCAATTGCAACGTATCTCAATACAGGAAGCATGTGTGAGGTCGAAACAAAGTATTAAGCCATATTCAAAATTTCCTCATTGGATAAACTTCAAGAAAACAAATGCATTGTCAAAAAGAAGGGGCTGAAGAAGGTGACTGACCTTCGGACATACTCGAACATTCCTCGGAGACGAGCTTCATTATCCATGAAGGACTCAACACCCAGAGGAAGCGGTTTGACAAAGTACCCAATATCAGGCTTCAACTTAACAGGATATTTCTTGCCGTTACAGTATAAGGCCAGCTTTAAAGGCAATAGATGATGATGGAAACAAACATGTATAGGCCTATATGTTGTCTCACCAGGCTCCAGAGAAGTAATCTCTTCCATTTGCGCAAGCATTGACACATCAGTAGGAGATGACAAGGAGCTGCAAATGCAGACATAACTAAGTGGCAAGACTTGAACTTTTAAGTCAGAAAACCTAGCAAGGCCATATTATCTCCAAAAGGATTCCGGTATCAACTAATGATTAAGATGATGTTAACACTTAAACAGTAGTATTTAAGTTTTACACTTAAATGTATGTATAGAATTTTTTATTATCTAGTATGAGAAGCATTGTGTTAAGTAGGACTGGATATTTAAGGCATGAATAATTATCCTGATTATCAATAGGAATGATAAATACAAGCATCAATGCCTGGATTAGGTATAAAGAGGAAATGGGACCCCAACATCTTAATAAAAATAAACGTTTGATTCTTCGAATTCTGCCACAATCAACATTGATTTTACAAACATATATGGAACTTTAGTTGCATCTACACACCTAGATCACCACACTGAAGTAGCAAAACAAAATTTTAGCTCTGCAGCAGAAAAAGGAAAATACCTCTCAGTAGAATCTGAAACTTTGCTCGAATCCTCCATCAGACTCACTTCTGAAATAGTCTCTGTGGAGCAATTCTTGAAGGAAACTTCTATCCTTACATATTTAGGTGATATGCTCGAATTCTTGGAAGAAAATGAGTAATCAACTTTCAAGCCATTTCCATTTGCAGGATCTAGGAGACTGTAGCATTTAGGTTTAAGTCGGCTCGCAATATCCTTAATGAAGATTCTGGCTGAAGATCCAAGGAACAGATTTTGGTCGGATTTACCTTGATTTGATGAACCAGGTTGCTCATCCAACCATGATTCTAGAGCTCTATTCGACATCAATTCTCCCAAATCCATGGAAGTAGAGCTTTGATCCATGCTCTTGTTATTATGAGAATAACCAGCATTTGATATCTGAATCAACTGATCAGCATTACTGTCACCCTCACTTACAGAACCAGTCTCAGCGCTGCTACCACTGTCACTTGAAACTGTGCTAGAATGTTCTGAGCCATAATTAGAAGTAACACTTTCCTCATCCAATGACCCAGACAATGTGGCAGAACCATCGGCTCCATCCCCCAACAGATCTGTACCACAAGTCTCATTTTGCAACTGGCCATCATGTAGCAGGGTACAAGCTTTTGGAAGAGGTTCATATCCTGGAGCTGCATGAAGTACTATATGTGAAAGAGATCCAGGAAGATAGATACGATGGTTAACAGGCTCTTTTGTCAATTGCGATGTTTGTTGACGAAAAATATGTTCTGCAACCACATGTGGCAGCCTCCCACCTGAGATATTTACATTTTCCTCTGGTCCTTGAGAATACAATTTGAATGACAGAAGGTTCTTCAAAAACCGAGCCCTGTCACGAATATCATAGTTCATATCACACTCTGCCAATTCAAGCACATAGCTGCCTACTTTTCTCAATGTCAATAGATCCTCGCCTTTTGCATCTGCAAAAACCTGTAGAATGTCTTAGGTAAAAAGGGCATGGTCGTATCTAAATCATCAAAAACTAGCTGAGCAAATTCCACATGTTCACAGGAAAGTACTGGAAATTTCTCCCTTGTACCTTCATAGTAGTATTCAGAATCTGAAGCTTTGTTTCCAATGCTTCTGAAGTAAATCCCCAAGCAAGGAACTTAAGAACAGTGGTTAATATTCTTGGCATTATCTCCCCTAAGTTGCTGTACTCACCCATCATCCATATTATGGTTGCACGAGCTGCAGATAACTTGATGGCATCTAAACTACGAACCAGCTGAATTACAACCTTTAAAAATAGAAAACGAATTAGGCATTCAGTACTATTGCAGACATCGAATGAATAATACAACATTAGGTAAAAACGACTGTAACAACAACTACTACATTTAAGGACTATGCAAAAAAGTATTTTAATTTTCTTTCATATTCCTAAGGCTAAAATCCTATTGGTATAAACAAAAAGATAGTTACATGAAAACAGTCATAGCCTAGGTCATTCCTGAAGAGCTTAATCACATGAGCATTAGATCTAAAATAAATAATTTTCTCTCAATTCATTCTTATTCCTGTGAATAACAAACAAATATTATTGCTTAAGCAGATATTGAATCCAAAAGCCTGATGTATTGATTTTAGTTTACACCACAAACGATGTGCAGTCCCTTGAAACATCCAAAAATCAAAAATTTACCAACTTAAAATGTCGAATGTCCATAAATTTGGCAAACTTCAAAATATGAGTATACCTTTTCATGACTAGGTGGATCTTGATTTACAATTGATTTGATGGACGCTATTGCTTGA
Source organism: Erythroxylum longipes (assembly GCA_027563885.1). Classification (NCBI taxonomy): domain Eukaryota; kingdom Viridiplantae; phylum Streptophyta; class Magnoliopsida; order Malpighiales; family Erythroxylaceae; genus Erythroxylum; species Erythroxylum longipes. Next base: position 33,272,743 of record JAOQMS010000003.1, on the reverse strand, counting down.
ACTAGAACATCTCCTTCTCCATGCTCAAAGTCACTGGTCAAGGTTTCTGCAACAAGGCTATATTCAGGAAACAAGAAACAGATATCCTTTTTCTACTCAAAGAACACTTTAATTCCAAAAAGAGACCTTGTCTAGTAAGAGCCAACAATCCTTCCAAGAACACATTAGCCATTTTTGGAAGTCGCTCTGCACACAAACCAATAGCAGCAACAGCTTGTGCTGCAAATTTCCTGTCTGGATCCCTAATATAATCCTAGTCAAAAATTAATAAGATAAGCATCAATCCAAGGATTTGAATCTTACATCTATACAAATGACAAAAAAAATTGCAGAAGAGACGAGTCAATTCAGTTACAGAAAAGAAACCATCTATGCAAAAGGTACAGGATTGAACCATCATTCATATCACACTCAAAAGAACATAAAACGAAAAAGGTGACCATTGGTGAAATTTTGAAGTGGCCTTCTTTCTGACTCAACTCACAACAGACTAAAGACGGAAGAAAGCGTAGATTTTAAATACCAAAAAGAATAACTTAGAAACATGATCATTACTCTAGATCTGTGAGGTAAAAAGTCATCAAAGAAAGCCATAACATGGTACCTGGAACTCTGTAAATATTATAGGAATCGACGAATCTGTAGCAATGGAACAGAGTATCTCAAGCTTCAAGGATTTTATTTCATATGAATCTGAAGAAACTATGAAGAATTCCTCAAAATGTAAAGCAAAGAGGGAAGGCATTGCTTTGGCAAACACTTGAATGTTGCAAAGGACCTGCACAAGGAAATTAAAGATGCTAAAAGTTCATAAACAGTTCTCAATACTTCTTTTTTTCCCTATTCAGCAGTTATCAGCTCCAATAGTCTTATCCCTTTTGTGGAATGAGTCTCCTTTTCCTCATTACTAAAAGTTTGACTGTTCTCCAATTATCAAGTCTTAAACAATACATCCCTAATTGGTAAATGAACCCAGTTCCCTATTATTAACTGTTTGAAACGATGATAAGTGTCTTAATGAGGTAAGAAGCTCGATTATTTAGACAAAAGAGGCATTATCTACATGCAATGATGTTTCATAAAAATGGATAATAATGAACAAAGTTACCACATACACAGGAAACAGGACAACTGCACAAATATATAGTACCACATTTTGTGAAGCACTGGATGATCTCAGCAGAAAGAGAAGTGGCTTAACAATTCTCTTAACATCCTCCATTGGTCCCATGATCCAGTGAACCCCAGCTGCAGCTAGTACTACAGCACTATTATTACTCCATAACAATGGTGACGTACATTGAAGCAGAATCTTCACATCATTGTTACTTCTTCCTGACGTAAATGTTGCACCACTTTGTTCAGCATAACTCTTGCCACTAGAACTTAACCACGACAAGTATTCATCAGGACCTTCAATATAGCACCTGGAGACCATACTTGCCAATCCAACATCATAATTCACTGTCATGTCACTAATGTCTTTTTGTAATGCAAAGTCAACATCTGAATCATCCTTTTTTGGCCAACAACGTTCTTCGCCACATATAGAGTACATTATGGATTCTTTCACTAGACCATGCCATGCTATAACATAACGTAAAAGGATTCCAATCAGCGATATTTGACCCCACTCTTCTACATCAGGAAGAATCTCGCATAACCTTCTATAGTTCTTGCCAATCAAAGAATAATTATTTGAACAAACAGATGTAAATGCTGAAGCAGCAGCTCCAACAACTCCACAAGATTTGTCACACAACAACATTCCAATCATCTGCAAGAAGAGGATATGGTAAAACTTCATGTTAAACGAACATCAACAAATCAAATGCAAATATAATGAGCAGGCATCTAAAGAATGTGATGAATGAGACATTTAAATCACCAACGCCAGCTCATGAATAAATTTGATCTCCTAAATATAATTTGCAAATCAAAAAAATTGATCATATCCTTTAAACAAGAAAAAAAAATCCCAAAAAACACCAATCGATACAACACAAGGACAATAAATCAGATAAATGCCTATCTCCATACACATTACTGTATTAAAATGTCATTTGAGATGGGACTCTGCATTACTCGCATTACTGTATTAAAATGCCATTTGAGATGCGACTCTGCATTACACTTATCAAGTAATGCCCATCAATTATATGCCAAGCAATCAGAAAATTTCCAATAGAATCTGAACCTTGACTTCTTTGTTTGTATTTGTATGCATAAGAACAATAACAAACAAAATTATCCCATCATCCAATATAACCGAAACTTTAACAAGAAAATTTCCATGAAAAATACTTTTGAACTTGTTTACTCTCATAGACAGGACTGAAGAGTGAAAAGAAAACGGAAAGAGAAGCATATACAATAGAAGCCCCTAGAAAGAAGTTTCAGACCTCTTCAATTGTTGAGGAATGCTCCTCTAGTCGCAAATCATGCAACTTTGGAAGAGCATTGGCAGCACATTTTCTGACATAAGCAGATGGATCTCTGGCACACTTGCTCACAGCCAAAAGAACAATAGGAGCAATTTCATGGAGGCGAATCCCTGCCATGGTGCGAAGTGCCCATGCCCTTACTAGTGGATTTGAATCTCCCAAGTCCTTTTGGAAAGAATTGATCGATAGCAATGCCTCATTTGGACGCCTGAAAATGGAAGACAAAAGTAAATGTTAATGAAAATAAGTTTTGTACGTTAATAACAAATTTTTTTTCCTTATTTCTCACATGACCGAGTGGAATCAGCCCTATGTAGCCATAAATGCTAACAGCAATAAAAAAAATTCTCTTATATTCATCCCTCGATGGAATCAAAGTATAACCACCTAATTTTAAAACCAAATGTGTGGTGATTGCCATAAATCCGCTATGTCCGCAGTTTTAAATGGTTCCCAACACTATCCAACTCAGAAACTGGCTAAATGAAAAGTCTATCCCTCTTCTGCATATGATAACTCATGCAACATTATCTACATAAACTTCCAAAAACTGGAAATAAAAGGAGACTCATTAACGTACACTGAAACTAGCAAAACCCCTTGAACTAATACATTATGTTGGTTCAAAGACAGATAATCTGACTTAAACTAAAAAATGTAAGTACAAAATCTGTCACATACTTTTGAGCATAATGCAGAAGGTACAAGTAAACCAGTTTCTTTACTTCCAATGACTGAGATGCCACATTCTTTACCACCTGTAGTCCCCTTGTTGAAATGGTGAGAAAAAAACAAAATCGTAAAATAGCCCAACAAGGCAAGAGATGCTATCTAATATCATTGAATTCTATGGTAATGTATCAAAGAAGTACCAATTTCAGATCATAATCATCCCCAGTTCTTTAGTCAATAACAACCAGATAAAATGGTGCCAAATTTTTTATTCCACGATATAGAAATTACGTATCAATCCGAGTACAAGTTATCCTGAGTTAACGAAAGTTTTCTCTTCCACATACCATTGAGCTAATTAAGTCAGAATTCGATCAAACGTTCAAATTAGTACATTTCTTTCTCATTCCACTCATTTTCCTAAGCGACCAAACAAATAGCAACATAAACAAAGCGCATAATTTGCTAATCTCGTATTTCACTTCAAAAATTCAATTCCCATAGCTTTCAGAACTAATTTTAATTTCAGTATCAGGGGGACCTGAGGGAAGTAGTTGGAAACATCAAAACCCTGAGCGATAAGAGCGAGAAGGCGCTTTAGAGCCTCGCACTTCTCGGAATCGAACTTGCTCTCGAGCAACGGCGCGATGTTCACGTCCTCGGGATCGTCGTACAAGTGCGCGTCGGTGCCGATCCGACACACGATCGTCGACGCCTTGCTCAGCGTGTCCGCCGTCGCACCAAATTGAGGGAACATTGTCGGGTCTTGCGAGTGAACTCTCACAGAGTTGCGGACGAGCTTTGTATGAACTGTATATGAACTGAAGAGATGGCGCTTGTTTGGATGGCGGGATAACGAAGTCGGGCTCCAGAATAGGATTCCGTTCTCGACCCGGTTGGGAAATTGGATCAGGTTTGGGACTCAACTCCAAGTTCAAGATAAGTCAATCATGGGCCCACTTGGGAGGAGTCAGAGGGCTCTGTCTCCGCATTACCGTCCAACGAGGCAAATGGCCGTTAAATCCAACGAAGAGCCGAAATTCACATTCCTATCAAGCGCGTGATGCTCTAGTTTCTTAATGAGCTATATATTACCATTAATTATGATTATTAACTATTTTGTGAACCTATAACTAATGTTGGCAAATTTTTATTTTTTTAAAGATAAAGGAGTATATTAATTAATTATACTCAAAAGAAAAAACTTTTAAATTTTATAAAATTCAAATCTAATTGAATTTAGCATTATATATTTTAAAAAGAACAAACAAACATTTAAATATTTATTTACATGTCTTTTATTTACTTTATATATTGTTTAAAATTAATTTTTATATAAAATTTAATAATATACTAAGTCCAACATATAATAATTATTTGATTTAGTGGGTTAAATCTTATATGAAATTTAATAATATATCTTCTTCTTTTTTGAAACGAAGGAACTTACAGTCGCTATCTTTTGGATGCACATTGGGTAAATTTCCGATTGATACAATAGCCTGCAAATCACGTCAATCGGGTACTCCGCACTAAGCAAGCCCTGTATGATAGATTCAATTGAACAAGTGTAGATGGATTCGAACACATGACCTTTTAACCTCATGCCCTACTCAACTAACTAGACCAATCCTAAGTTTTTATATTTCTTAATTCACTATCATTAGATAACATTGTTTTAGTTTAATTCAGAAAAGGTGTTGGTTAAATTTGTAAATATATATTGCAAAGTTATTTTAATTTATCAATTGTTAAGTTCTAAATATATATTATCAAGTCTATATTAAATATTATACAAATATTATTATATAATTATATATTATAATTTGCTTTTCTTCATGTATTTTATATGGTCTTAAATGTGAAAACGTTTTTAGTAATCATATATGTGAAAATATTTGTTGTAACTACTCAATAAATTTGATAATTTTATCATAAAATAAAATTTTATTTTATTGATTTTATTCCAACTTATAATACTTAATTTTGTTTATAATACTTGAATTGAAATAAGATAAATTCAAATTTTAAATATTAAAAAAATTACGTTCAGTTTAAAATTTGATTAAATTTAAAATTTTAAAATTAAATTAAATTAAATTTTAAATCAAATAAAAAATGAATCAACGATATAAATTTAAAAAAAGAGATAACCAAACAAGTCTAGGTGTAAACCAGAATCCAGCTAATGAATCGTTCTACATTATTTTATCCGACACATTGCGCGTGACAACCACTCTCCGACGTCGATATCGTAATCGACGAACACGTCTATACATGTGTCGTCTTCTCGGACTGACTAACCTAATTTTTTCAGAGACAAAACCCATTGAAGCCTTTTGCTTCTTCCATCTTTATTATTAGGAGCTCGAGGACTTTCAACGCTCAGAATCTTACAGAGCTTAGGTGAAGCGAATCTACTTAGCGTTAAAGCTGATATTTCTGGTTTTTCGTTTCGGTTTCTGGGTTCATCTACATTTTGCATGCTTTAGTTTCTGATTCTACATGCCTAATCTGCAACTGTTTCAAGTGTTTGACGTTAATGGTGCGAATTTGTAAGGCAGGATTTTGGAAATTTGCCTGATCTCGTTACATTGTGGTGTTTAGTTTTAGCTTAGTTCTACTTCGACTGTTGTTGTTTATTTGAAATGGTCGCAGGTCTGTGTGTATTCAGTTTGCTTCGCAAAAACATCTGTTCTTATTGTGTTTATTCCCTATGGCTTGTATAATTTTGTGGGGTTTTCTATTCTGGAATTTATTTTGCAGTTTTGTTTCGCATGTCCATTTTAATTTTATTTGCCAAACTTGGATTGACTCTGGTTGAGGAATGTGGAAAGAAAGGTCGTTGCATTTCTTGTTCAATCTTTCTTTTATTTCTCTCTGGTTCTCTGGTTGATGTCAGATTGCTATAGTTTGTAGTTGGAATGATGACTAAAGGAAGCAGCCATTATTCCAACCCACAAGGTTGCACGCATTAACCCGCAAAAAGAAGCAGCTTTTGGCTTCTAAAAGAAAGTTGAAAGGGCTTGAGTGTGGATAAAGTAGTTTGTTGCAGGAATTGGTTTTGCATGTGTTTAATAGTTTGAAGGTATCTAATGATAAGGTATCATATATGATAAATGTTTCTTGCTACTCCTTTCTTGCATTTTCTTAAGTACATTGACTATATGTGTTTTATGTTGTTTTCTTCTCTTATCAGTGACTAAAATAATGTTCGTTTAGATTTTTGAAATTGGTTTTAACCCTTAATTCAATTTCAAGCGGCCTATTGGCAGATTGAAATGGAAAGCCCAAATGGTTATGGGTCAGATAGCGACACAGACGGTAGTGATTATGAAATGAATGATTATGAAGATAAATGTTATGAAGAACTGTTGAATGGAACTCAGCAGGTGAGAACATCGGATGGTACTTTTACTTGTCCTTATTGCCAAAACAAGAAACGAAAGCGGGATTACATCTACAATGAACTTCTTCAACATGCATCTGGTGTGGGCAAGAGTACTTCGGCGAAGAGAACAGCTAAGGAGAAGGCAAACCACCTGGCATTAGCTAAATACTTGGAAAAGGATGTAGCCTCAAGCAAACCATCAAAGCCAGGGGTTGAGAGTGATCCGTTTAGCAGTTGCAGCGGTGATGAGAAGCTTGTATGGCCTTGGACAGGAATTGTTGTTAATATTCCAACAACAAGGACAGACGATGGACGTTATGTGGGAGCGAGTGGATCTAAGTTTAGAGATGAGCTAATAAGCAGAGGGTTCAATCCCACACGTGTTCATCCACTTTGGAACTACCGAGGCCATTCTGGATGTGCTGTAGTGGAATTCAACAAAGATTGGCCTGGTTTACATAATGCCATATCATTTGAGAAGGATTATGAGGCAAATCGTCATGGGAGAAAGGAATGGTTTTCTAATGATGAGGAAAAGTCAGGAGTCTATTGTTGGTTGGCACGGTCTGATGATTACAACACTAAAAATATTGTGGGGGAGCATTTACGCAAAATTGGTGACCTTAAATCAATATCTGAAATCATGGAGGAAGAAGCTCGAAAGCAGGACCAACTTGTATTCAACCTTACAAACATTATCGAGATAAAGCATAGACATTTGAAGGATATAGAATTAAAATGTAATGAGACTTCAGACACACTCAAAACGGTGATGGGAGAGAAAGAAAGGCTTCTCCAAGCTTATAATGAAGGTATAATTTGCTTTAACTTTTATATGCAGTACAGTTCCATAATTCCATTTGATATTGCTTGCGTGAACTAACTTACCAATCATTCCATTTACAAGCTAAAAATTTGTTGGACCTTGTAACTACTTGCTCTGATTTCCTCCAATAACTTGCTGGTATTGGAAATTAGATTATAATCTACATATTCATTTACAGAGATTAGGAAAATCCAAACGAGCGCAAGAGAACATTTCCAAAAGATATCTAATGACCATGAAAAGCTCAAGTCACAATTAGAATCACAAAAGAAAGAGCTTGAAAAGCGCAGTATAGAGTTGGAAAAGCGTGAAGCTAAAAATGAAAATGACAGAAAACTGCTATCCGAGGAGATTGAAAAGGTACAGTATCTAGTTTTTTATTAGCAAAAGTCTCTTTGTCAATTTTCTTTATTCTTTATATTGTATATGCAAGCAGTAAACTGAATTTGTCGTTATAATTATCAGCTTAAAATAGTATGGCATTCAGTTAACCAGCCAATTATTATTTTCTTTTTTGCTAGAATGCAATTGAAAACAACTCACTCCAAATGGCTTCGATGGAGCAACAGAAGGCTGATGAAGATGTTTTGAAATTGGCTGAAGATCAGAAGGTTTGCACGTGCTCTAGATAATTTGGAACAGAGTGAAACTTCAAAAAATGACATTTGTTCAATTTTATTCAGAGGCAAAAAGAGGAGCTTCACAATAAAATTATTCAATTGGAAAAGCAACTGGATGCCAAACAAGCACTGGAGCTGGAAATCGAGCAGCTCAGAGGCAAATTAAATGTCATGAAGCACATGGGAGGGGATGGTGATGTGGATGTTCTGAGCAAGATAGACACAATAATGAAGGATTTGCGAGAAAAGGAAGGAGAACTTGAAGACTTGGAAACACTAAACCAAAACCTTATTGTAAAAGAGCGTAAGAGCAACGATGAGCTACAGGACGCCCGTAAAGAACTAATCAATGTTAGTAACTTCTAATTGCTCTTTTTTCATCAATTTGACTTCATTCATTCATTATGTTGTGATAGATATTGCATTTTCAAATTTCATATTCATTTTTAAGCATTAATTTTAAAATGCCATTCTACAGCAGTATTTTTGTTGATGACCTGACAAAGATATAGAATCTTACTTATTATTTAAATGAACATTATTTCATAAACTTGAACTTGAAGCTTAAATCATTATTATCATTGCCTGACAACTTGACACTAATGGTATACCTACGATACAGGGGTTGAAAGATATGTCAAATAATGGTCGTATCGGTATCAAAAGAATGGGAGAGCTGAATGGGGAACCTTTTCTTGAAGCTCTGAAGCAAAGGTATCATGAGGAGGAAGCAGAAGACAGAGCTTCAGAAATTTGCTCATTGTGGGTTGAATATCTCAAAGATCCAGATTGGCATCCTTTCAGAGTCGAACTTGTTAAGGGGGAACATCAGGTGCACCTTAAGCAAATATCTTACCATTAGTAATCCAATGCTAGCTTTGTATTCCAGTGTTTCAACCCAGCGCCTGTTGTGAATGCGTAACTTGACTTCTGATAATTATCAGGATAAAGTCAAGGATACCGTTGAAAATGCAACCATCGATATTTGTCCTGTTAGATTATGGAGTGCATGCCATTTGCGTATATTTGTTCTGCGTCTTTATGTGTCTTTAATGCAGGGAAGAAACTTGGCAGGCCCGGTATTTCTTTATTGAAGAACTTAGTAATTGCACTGGTAACTTGTTCTAATGTGTCTTTGTCTTTTTCCACTTACTGTCCTTCTGAAACTGTGTGGAACCTAGATTGTCTCTTTCTATTACAAGGATTTTGCTAACTTTAATTTTATTCTCCAGAGAGTTCTGGATGAAGGAGATGAAAGATTGAGGAATCTGAAGAAGGAGATGGGTGATGAAGTATATAAGGCTGTGGTAACAGCTTTAGTGGAGATAAACGAATACAACCCGAGTGGAAGGTATATCACCTCAGAGTTGTGGAACTACAAAGACAAAAGAAAGGCTACCCTTGAAGAGGGAGTGTCCTATTTACTGGAAAAATGGAGGACACGGCACCAGGAACACTGAAGGTCAGTATATATTTTGCGATTGGAAGATAAAATGTTTTCATTGGTGTAGACAGTGAAGGAAGAACCTCTATGCTCCTCAATAATATCTTCTTAGCGGTCCAAATCTTTATACTGGATGAATGGTTTTAGCGGATACAAAATTGCCTGAATTTCAGACGCGTTTCATGGATTTTGCGGTGGTTGAAGCCCGACTGAGTTTAAGCTTTTGATGCTTCATGTATTTTGTGGCAATTCGAACCTGATTGAATTTCAAACGCGTCTGATAGGTTCAGGCCTGTTTGGTTGGTGGCTGATCAGAAAAAAATAACTGATTGAATAAATTTAACTGTTGACTTTGTAGACTAGCTGTCTTTAGTATTTGATAATCAGCTTATTAGGTTGCTTGATTGAACCCAATCAGCTGATTTTTAAAAAGCTCAAGAAGAGTAACGTTTTGTGTTATTTGTTTGGCTGACAATAATGCCCTCAGTTAATTCTTGTTTTCTGTATCATATTGCAGCTATTTCTTTCGGAATTTACGTAAGTATGATATTCTTTTCCTGTCAGACTCAAACCTCTCTCATATTCATTATCTAACAATTAATAATAATAATTAATTTGTAAAATTTGTTTTCCATGTCCTTATTAATTTAAACATTTTAACTTTTGCTATTTATTTTAATAATTCAAAAAATTATAAATCATAAACAAAAATATATTAAATTTTGATTAGATTAAAAATTTTAT
>JAOQMS010000003.1:33236980-33247971 GCA_027563885.1 Erythroxylum longipes | reverse complement strand
AAAAACTAAATAATATATATTTAAATAATAGTAAATCAAATTATGAAAAAAAACTGAAACAGAAAACAAAAATCAACTTTTTTTGTTTTCATAATTTTTGAAAACTAGAATAAATCAAAACTACTAAAAATTTAAACAAACATATCTTGTTACTAAATTTGAAAACAAAAACAGAAAATTAAAAATAAATGTGGAAACAAACACTCCCTTTGTTAGTATGGAAAAAAAGAAATGAGTAGGAAATAAAAAAATTGTTGGTAATATATTATGATTAAATTTACGTGTTTTTTATCTCCTTTTAAGCCAATACTTCATACCCTACAATATAATAAAGAATGGAAGTCATATCTATTTCTATCATTCACTATATTCATTATAATTTTTACTATCATTATCTCAAATAAACCAAACACAAGCTAAATAACTATCATCAACACACATTAGTATTATTTATAATTACATAAATATCTTCTCTAATTACTCTAATAATCCAAGGTTAATTATTTAAAATTTTGGCTTTAAAGTAATTAAGAAATATTTTCCTTAAGTATCCGTGATTATCCCATTAAAATATACTTAACTTTTATGAAATTTATAATAAAAATTAATAATTATAAAATATTTAATAACTATGGTAAAAAACTTATTAGTATTGTTTATAATTATATAAATAAGAATTTTAGATTGAATAGTTTAAAACAAAATGAAATATTATTTTTTTAAGAAAAAAAACAAGTCAAGTTAAATTAGATTTGTTTCAGTTTCGTAAAATTTTAAATTGAATTGAATTTAAAATTTAATTGGATTTGTTAAAAAAATTTATTTATTAAAATAATATTATTTAAATTTATTTTAAATCGGATTGGATTTACCAATTTTGCCCATCTTATGGATCATCCTCAAGGACCTCAACGATCAGCCTCAGCCTCTCGTGTGCCGATGGTTTCGTGTACTCACGGATAAGTTCAGACATTACTACATTAGTTTACAATTCTACGAAAATAAAAAACGTGAACAAAAGTAAAACCATTCGCCAACCGAAACAACCGATCTCCCAACCAGACTAGGAAATCCAAGGGCATTCCACGTTTGATCCTCAAAGTGACTGACACGTGTTACGACTTAGCTGCTCCCACCATTCAATTGACATTTGGCTGAAGCTCATTGGTCTATACGGAACGGATAACGCAGACACTTTTTCGGGTAAGACCCACTTTATTCGATAACTTCTAGGCTAATAATACACCACCCAGAAGGCCAAAACATTAAAGGGAAAAAATAAAATATTAAAATTCTTAAATAATTAAATTAAGATATTAAAAATTAAGAGATAAATATAATATTGTTTTTCTTCTAATTGTCCTCGTTACTGTTTCTTTACTGATTTGGAAACCTCTCTACTAATAGTGCATACTACTGAACTTTTCTATACGCCTACCTCAACAGGATTCCAAACGTTGTTGTTGTACTTGCCACTAACTAAAGTCATATTTTAGTATTTTACATTTCCGCGTAAGCACAAGGTGTTGTTAAGTATTCTTACTTCTTACCTTTCATTTTTTCCAAATTAGAAGTAAAGTCTCTTTCTAATTGTGGTCGCAGTCTATTTTTCATCGTGATGGTTTGGATTACCGTGACTAGTCTAAATATTAATTAAACTAAATTCGCTATTTAATTTTAATATATTATCTTTTAAATAATTTGTATTTAACATACTTTAAAAAATTTATTAATTTTATTATTATAAAAAAATTCAATCTCAAACTTTCTTAATTACAAGAGTTTAATATCTTAAATAACTATTCAATAAAAATTTTGTTGAACACATAATATGCTTAGTAAGTTATTAGTTAGAGGGTAGTTTTTTAAGGCTATTAGAGGATGGTCGAGTTGACGAAATAGAGGGAATGAAACTAAAAAGTCATGTGTTCGAATCCTCTAATTACGTTTTTTCGGTCGAGTCGTCATATAGGGTTTGCTTAATGCAGAGTACTCGATTGATATGATTTGCAAGCTATTATGTTAATCTGGAAGTTTACTCAGTGTGCATTCAAAAGATAGTAGCTGCGGGTTCTTTCGTTTAAAAAAAAGATCGTTTTTTAAATTTAGAAATATTAATTTAAATTATCCTTAATCCCTAAGCTTAATGCCGGAAAAAAATTGATTTCAAACTAAACCAATTTCGGACAATTCGGACAAAGCTAAAATTTCATGACCTTAAACTGGTTTGAAATCTTTTTTTTTTTACCAAGCTGATCCGGAACCGAACCGAATTGGAAAATTGATAAGGACTTTAGGAGAACTACACCCCAAAAGCTAGCTTATAAGAGTGGAGAGCCAAAGTCTTTATAAATCCCACGCTAATTTTGTATTTAATCAATATGAGATCCAAGTCACATATCTTGCAATTGGATCAAACCGTATTATTGGTCCCCCCATAAGGAGCAACGTTTTCGTTGGTCACGACTGACACTTTCAGGTCACCACTCCATGGCCCACCACTTCGAGATCCTTATTGGTCACGGCCACGTTGGTCACGGCTAGCACTTCCAAGCCACAACTTCGTGGGTTACCACTCTAAGACCAACTCTAATACCAATTAATAAGGGCTTTAGGAGAGCCACACCCCAAAAGCTAGCTTATGAGGGTGGAGAACCCAAAGTTCTTATAAATCTCATACTAACTTTGTATTTAATCAATATAAAATCTAAGTCCCATACGTTGTAATTGGATCAAACCATATCAAAAATACCCAACTCGGTTTGGATTCGGCTTATTCGATTTTAACTAATGGCAAAACGCTATTAAATTGTACCATTTTCTTTCCATCTCTTGTCACAAGAAATAAAGAGTAGAAAGGAGAAAAGCGCACTTCAAATCAAAATTCAAAATTATGTAATTTTTTTCTTTGCTAATAATGATTTTTTTATATTTTTTAAAATTCGAATCGAGCAATTTTAATTGGTTTTAAATGTTAGGTGCTAACCAATTTTAAAAATTCGAACATTTTATTTGATTAGATCAATTCAGATCTAGATTTAATTTCAATTCGGACAAAAATTGGTCAATTTAGTTTAAATTCGGTCAAAAAAAATTATAACCCGTATCTAATTTTTCTGAATCAAATAAGGTCGAGTTATCTATTTGGACAAAATTTTACTGCCCTACCCGAGCTGAAGAACTCAAACATGAGATCCCATTACATGAATATATCTAATGCAAATATTATTTAAAACCAGAGCATTACAAAAAATGGAATTTCAACAATATACTTCAGATTCTAAAACTGAATGGATCATATTCAACGAGATCAAATTGCACCTCCTCCACAAATTCTAATCTCTTGGACATCTGACATCTCATAAAAGCACCGTGTTGAATCGAATCTTTCATTTTCAGTCCCATACGTTCTTCCAACCTTTTTCTTTTCCTTATCCCTAAAATTTGTGGGCCCGCACGGTACGGTGCAAGAAAGAATATGCTTATAAATAAAAATAATAATTTATTTTCAGTTAATAAATCCGTGATTTAATTTTCTTTTAAAATTTTCAGGTCACAAAAAATCATTACGTATTTATTTATTTATTTGTTATATAACTATATTATTAAATTTTCATTAATTTATAATTTTAAAAAACATCATATTAGAAATGGAGAATTTTAAATTTTATTGTTTTGAATAAAAATTAAAATAAAGAAGAATTTTAATATTGTATTATTTTGAATAAAAATAAATAGAAAGTAATAAAATTATGTGTTATAACAAAAGGAGTGGAAAATTAATTAATATAAAAAATTATAATTTTTGAAATAATAACAAATTAAAATTTCATTTTAGTGTATAATTTTTTTAAATTTATGGTTGTGTTAAATTTTTTAAAAATAAAAAGCTCAACTAAAAGACTATCTTTTATTAATATAACTAACAAACTAATATAAACATTACAATTTGAAGGGATTATGTCACTCTTTATTTTTTATCAATATGGTTTTTGGATTTTATGCGAAAAAGATAATAGTGTTTATGTATTTAAAATATATATTTATTTAATGCTCTAATATTATATAGAAAAGAAAATACTAAGTAAAATTTTAAATATTAATTTTATGTTATTCTATTTAACACATGTTATTAAATTATATTTTTAAAATTTTTAAAATTAATTAAAATTAATTTTAAATTTTTAAAAATTGAAAATTAATTAAAAAATTTTAAAAAATATTTACATAAAAATTATTTTTATTTTTAATTTATTATCCTATTTAAAAATAAACAACTACGAAAACAAAGTAATTTGCCACGTGGCGAAAACACATCTGCGTCTTGAATATTTCAATAGAGAGAGAGAGGAATTGCTCGGACATAAGTGCCCTTTGGGTTTGTGGTTAAAACTTAAAAACTCATAAGAGGAAAGAGAAGGAGAGAGCGAAGGGGGTGGGGGGGTTTAAGCTACTGTTCTATGGTGGTTTTGGTTTTGACAGAGAAAGAGAAGAACAAGGATAGAGGTTTTTCATGCTCTGTGTTTTTCGTGAGAGATGTTTGAGGATCAAGATACATTAAAAATGATATAGAATATGAAATCTGTTGCTTTCTTTTCGTTTTTGCTTGACACCAACTTGTAATTCACTGTTATTGATTGCTCCAACTTTGATTTTCTTCGACTTGGTGCATTTCTGGGAGGATATTTCTAACTCTGTGTTGTTTTGCACCGAAGATCGTTTGCGATCCGGTAAGTGAGTCGAATTTCGATGTTTTTCCGTTAAATTTGATGCCTTCATGTTTGTTTCGCTGCGAATTATGTTCAGAGACCTTGAATCTGACTTCGAATTTGAACATCCTGAGGGGTTTTGGGTTTTAGAGAAACGATTACTTAATTGAAAATTGAGATCGCGATCACGTCGCGGGAAAGTCCAGTTGTTGTAATTGGAGTTGGATTTTGGGCGGGAATTGAGAAATTTTCTCTCTCTCTATCTTGAGTATGTGGGTTTAAAGGATTCTCTGAATTGTTGGTTTTGTTTTTCTCTGTTTTAAAGTATAAAATCGTTAATGGATTTGCATCAAAGTGCGTACAGATTCGGCAATCATAGAGAGAATTTGTTTTTAGCTACTGAACCTGAGATTTCTGCTTTTTACGTTTATTTTTCATGGACATAATTGATATCCAATCAGTGGTTTTCAAGATCTCCTCTTGTTAATATGATTCTTGAATCAAGAACAGCTAATTGGAACTTGTTTTTAGTAATTCTTCGGAATTTTCCCTTTTCATTCCCGAGGAATGCTTATGATTCAGTTAATATAGTTTTAATCAAGTCAAGATCTTCTCTGTTGAATTTTTTCCTCTTAAGTTTATTTTTAATTATTATTATCTTAATGGGATGTTATGTAGAACCCAGTTTTCCCGGTTCAAGAAATCGGTGAGGCAGCTATGTTGGCTATATAAATTGTTCATTTAAAGCATCCTGAATCTTATATTGTGGCAAGTTTTTCAGATGGCATTATCACTTTATCATTTTATTTCCTCTTATGATCTGTAATGCAATGCGAGCTAATTCATTTTGTGGATGTAATTAATGAAGGCATCATTCTATTTTTCTCTTGCACTAGGCAGTTAAAGTTGCAGTTGCACTTCCTATGTATGGTTTATTAGTTAATTCATTATGTGTTTGATGTGTTGAAGTATCTTTCCAGGGTGATGCTTCACGTTTGATGAAGTCTGATGACTTGCATGGTTAAGATATGGTGTTGAAGAAGCAATATCATGGTTTCAATGGCTTCCTTGTTCCTTCATTTCCGAGGGCTCCCAGATCTTCTAGAGTAAGTAACACATACTTGTCGACATTTCAATTATCCTTCTGCTTACATTCTCTTAAGCCTCATTTCTTAATGTCGTTTGCTTCCAGGGTAGACGTCTGCTGCAAAAGAATGTTGATGATAATCAGATATGTGCAATTGAATTGCTTGCTTCTTTAGCAGGGAAGCTATTAGAGGAGAGTGAAAGTTCCTCTGCTTCCAGTAATGCATCTGAAGCAAATAAGCTGCCTGCCATTCGTAATGATGCTGTTAAACTGGAACAAGGTGAAGATACTCTGCTGAAAAAAGAGTACATTGACCCGGGAAGCTGTGAAGAAAGTGTATATACTCCTGTTTTCGCCTCACAAAACAGGGATAGGAAATTTCTTCTGAAGGAATCCCAAAACAATGGAAGTAATTCCATACTGGAACAATTTTCAATAATCACAAATTCAGACTCACCAGATAAAATAAGTAAGGATGTGAAGCCCATAGTTACTACAAACAAGATTACTCGTGAAGCTTTCCCTGGAAAACTAGAGGGAGGATCTCCTGGTCCTAGAGAGTCTTGTGGCTGTAATTTAGATAGTAGATTTGGTAAAGAGCAACAAGCAAATGCACTGGAGATTGGAGGTTTGGCCAATGGCAATACATCCAATCCAAAGGATCCTATGGGATTATACGTGAAATTCCCAGCCTTGAATATTCTAGCTAGAAACACCCAATCTCCATCATGCCGGGTCCACATTCCAAATACCTCCTTTCAGTGCAGGAATGATGTTAAGTTAGGTATTAGAGATGATGATGAAAACTTTTCTCATTGTAGTAAATCTATCACTAAAGGAAAGGTTCTTAGGCCTCCATCCCGGATTGGGGATCGAAGAATCAGGAAGTTACTAACATCCAAGTATTGGAAAATAGCTCCAAAACTGAGGGATTATGAGCATTCCAGAGTTGGTAAGTAGTAGTTTTGATGGCTTGCTTAAACAAATTATTTTATAAGGTTTCAAGTATTTATGTGTCTGGATATTAATTTCAAACTGTTCTGGAATTTGAAATTTATTTTCCATCAGCTTTAGATGGAGTAAAGCCTCTTTGCCACAAGAGGAAGTTGAGTTATAGTCGTGGCAGTTACCAGCATGAAAATCTTAACAAAAGGAGGAAGTTCTCCAAGCGTGGCCCAATTATTGCTTCTGATGGGGGGTTTAGCAGTGAGAGTGTGTGTAATTCATCTGAAAAGGGCATGAATAGAGACGAGAATGGCTCATCTGCAATGTTTCTTGGAGGTATTTTGTTTAACTTTCTACTCATCTGGTGAAGTTCACGCTACTTATGCTTCATGGTTTTGCTAAAAGGCTACATTTGAAATATGCAGCAAATGGGGTATCGTCTCCAGTTGCAGGTCATCAATCATCTAACCAATCCGAGGATTCTCATGGTACTAGAGATCGTGTTACATTAACTCTTTATGATATGAATTAATCGAGCATTCAGAGGCCTTATATGTGATTAATTCCTCTGTGCAGTGAAGCTCAATATTAAGTCCTTCAGGATACCAGAACTTTATTTTGAGGTCCCAGAAACTGCAACTGTTGGTCACCTTAAGGTATAAAAATGCGGTCTTATTTTATTAGAAATTGCAGTTGGGACACCTTATAGATGCCAACATTCTCACTTTCATTGTCTCTTTTTTTTATAGTCTATTTTCCATGAGAAAGGTTATGATATAATTGTTGTATAACTTATCTTCCGACCATTGGTGATTTCTTAATTCCTCCTTGCTTATTTTGTGATTTGAATTTCTTTAGAGGACAATTATAGAGGCTGTGACTGCTGCGTTTGGAGGTGGTTTACATGTTGAGGTGCTTTTTCATGAGAAAAAGGTCAGAGATGATAACAGAACCCTGTTGCAAACTGGTATAACTTCTGATGAAAATCTCAATAGCCTGGGTTTCTCATTGGAGCCTACTCCTGCTCAAGCTTCCAGTCTAGTGTGTAATGATGATCCTTCCTCTTTACTACCATTCGACATATCTCAACCAATATCAAGGTAAATCAGAAGTTCCTTCTATTATAAGAAGAAAATGAAAAAAGTTACTTCACTTTTCTGTTGTTAAGATTTGATACAGCGTCTAACATTTTGTGTTCTCCAAAATGAATTTTCTCTAGATTTGGTTCGTCATTGCCACTAACTTATATTCATAATTGTATTTCGTTGATTGACTGTTTATCACAGTGATCCTCCTATTTCTATTGTTTTTGTAGGTCTCCAGCCTCTCCAGTTTTAGATTCGGGAATTTCTGATATGTTAGCTGATCCTCCCCCTCCGCTTGATCCAGACAATGATATCGAGACTAACCATGGATCAGTTTCATCTCATACTGACATTCTAACTGACAGAACACTGCCTGATTCTAGTGCTCTGGTTCCAGTCCCCCAACTGAATGCTGAGGCGATTGCTGTGGTTCCAATAAACCAAAAACCTAGGCGAACTGCAGTTGTAAAGCGTCGAACTAGGAGACCATTCTCTGTTTCAGAAGTAGAAGCACTAGTGACGGCTGTTGAGGAACTTGGAACTGGAAGGTATCTTTTTTCTTGGTGCCTATACCATTATGTGCCTTCTGTCCCGTTGCTTAGGTATCTAAAATTTGTGGCACTTTTCAGGTGGCGTGACGTTAAGTTGCGATCTTTTGAAAATGCTAACCATAGGACATATGTGGACTTGAAGGTAATATTTCTATCTTCAATCTGTGGATTTGTTGGATTTGTGGATGCAGCATGAGTGTTAACTTTAGTAAGAGCTTTTTGTCTCAGATAAATATATTTGCTTTCTTTATTGTTTCTTAAGACTCCATTAGGACCTATAATTTTCATTTGCCATCCATAGGAACCGAGTTTCTTATGTCTTGATAAGGCATCTTTTAATAATTTTTTATCTTAGAAGCAATAATTTTACTTCCTAAATTTCGATGATAGATATGAATGCTATGTTTGCAGGACAAGTGGAAGACATTAGTTCACACGGCAAAGATCGCCCCGCAACAGAGAAGGGGTGAACCGGTGCCGCAGGAGCTCTTGGACAGAGTCCTGGCTGCTCATGCGTACTGGTCTCAGCTTCAATCCAAGCAACTTAGCAAGAACGAAGCCGCTACTCTTAATATTACAGATGCTCCTGCGATTTAGGAACGGGGGTGAAGGCGTCCGTTTGATGAAGATGAAGCTAACATCGACAGGAACAGGAAACAAGAACAATTGTACAAATGTTTCAAATTGGTGTAACTCTCTTCACACTTGCATGATTCATTGTAAATGATTTGATGGAATAAAGGTAACTAACACAGTTCACACTGTTTTTCTCACTTTGTCATTCATTGATTTAGTTCCTGTAATCCTGTAACACAATACGCTTGTCCAATTGAGAAAAGAACAATAAATATCTCAATATCAATATATGGAATTCCATCTCTCTTGTTCTTTTGTTGAGTTCATCCCTACTTTCGTGCTCATTGCTGACTCTCACTATAGCCCTTTTACGTTTTGTCTTTCGCTCTGGAGTTTCACTACATTTTTTTTTTTCTTTATACATAAAGAGGAACATAAACCAAATACTCCACCAATTTGTGAAAAAAGTCTTATCAATTTTTTCGAGTTTCATTCTTACAAACGTACTCTTCAATTGAAGTAGTTGACATATTAACTATAGTATCGCACCGACATTACGACTAAGACTACTCAAGTAGCTTCAGATTTGCCTTCCATAAATTTTCAATTACACGTAATAACTTGTCAACTTGGCCTCTTTCAAATAATTCAATGGACTATTTCATCTTATAAATTATATTTCTTAATAAGAAGTACAATTCCTCAAGTGGTCAAAGACAAATTATTATAAGATATTTAGTTGCTAGTTCACCAACCTTGACATAGATTTCAGGTACACCAAATTTGACCCTCTCGAAGGCTTGGTTTCAAAGCAAAGATCTTCCATGGAGAAAAAGTGTAAAAAACAAAAAACGACAAAGAGTGGCTTTCCTAATTAGCAGCCTAGTTGGATCCGATGTCCATTATTTACGACTTTGAGTCAAGTCTGAATTCAATTAATTATTTACTCTAATCTTGATTTGTAAATATAAGAAAAAAAACTGTATTTAAACATTTCAAATTTACAAATATAAGAAAGACAATAGATTGAATTGAACTTGAATCGTTCATGAATTGAAGTTGTTTTTTCAGTCCATACCTCGCCTCTCTATTTTATAAAGCTAAAATTACGTATTATCAAACTTTCTCATAGTCTGCTTTGATGCGAGATTTCAGACTGAGTGATGATGAGAATAATGAATTAAAGTTGTTTTTTTAGTCCGTACCTTTACTTGGATTTGGTAACATTAAAACGATATCATTTATATTTATTAATTAGAATAATGTCGTTTTCAAGTATTTATTTTAAAATATTATTTTAAATTTAAATCTCAGTTAATTTAATTTGATTATATGAAATTGATTTTGTTATCTCCATGCACCAACTTTTATGCTTTTTGGGCTACATTTCTCTCTATAAATATCTTCAAATCTACGCTTATAGCAAGTAAATATTGGGGATGCTTCATTTAGGATCTTTGCTGGTAATACTTCGTTGATTCGTTCCCAGCACGTAACCACCATGTGACCGTGGAACAGCTCTTCTTTTTGCTTTCAAAGATGGCTAAGTGACTGATAGGTCCCGTGCCAACCAAGTTTTCGCTAATGTCTATAAAACAATCACGCAAACGGCAACCATCGTGGAGAGATTGTTTTACAAGAAACAAATAGTGTGTCCCTTATTTTAAGAAGAGAGTTTTAATACAATTAAAATTAAAATTGTTAATCTTGCGTTTGAAATTTGAATCTCTGGTGCGGTGAAGATAAGTACTTATTCATCGCAGTTTTCAAACGCAGTCATATGTTTAGATATCCGGTGAACAACCGAAAGTTGAAAAAAACTGCGGTAAAAAAAGTGCTTCTGCGGTAGAAATTTTACCTTCCATTAATAACTTTTTGATAATTATTATTTTTCACTATATCCTTAACTAATGAAAGCAAGTCTAATGTAACATTTTCTTCCTACTTTAATTTAATATTTTTTATTTATAATTTAAATTTATATGATTAATAATATATTTTTATGAAATATTTTATTTACTAAATTTATTTTATTTAT
>JAOQMS010000003.1:33223944-33236880 GCA_027563885.1 Erythroxylum longipes | reverse complement strand
TTTTATTATTTATAAATTTAAATATATATATGATTAATAATATATTTTTTATGAAATATTTTATTTACAAAATTTATTTTATTTATATTTATATTTTAATTTTAATTTAATAATTTATTATTTATAATTTTAAATTTATATGACTAATAATGTATTTAAATTATTTATACAACAATTAATAGTTTATTAAATCAATAGATTTTTTAGTCATTTTATTTCTTTTCAACAACCGCAAATGGACTTGCCAAACACTTATTTTCACGTTTCAGTAGTTACCAGAACAGCAATTCCAAACACGTAAGTACTTATTGAGAATAAGTACTTATCATTTTAGCAGTTTGATTTAAGCTGCCTCTACTCTCCTAAACCAAACCTAAACCTAATAATAAGGCTTGACAGTACCTTGTAATGTTTCTTTCTCTTTGCTAATATTGTCATAACTGGTGTTACAATTATGGATTATTACAAGTTTGTCTGGTCTTTGACGTTCTTATAAGCATTGGCCCAATTTCAACCTAAAGTTTCTTAAATAAATTTCAACTTAATATGAAATTTAAAGAAATTCTCGAATATAAAATCTAAAATTTTATAATTTTAGATTCAAATTTGGACCAGCTAGATCGAACATCTAACTATTTAAAAATAGGCTGTCTTGCAAGGGATCAAATCTCCTGTGATTATTACGGTATTCTTATCATGTTTCATTAAATCTCATCCACATATTTTCGTGAACCTTACATAAATATATGAATGAGATTTAATAGACATAATTGATACAAAATAAGTGAAACAGAAGATTTAACGTATTCTTGCAATAAATATTTGTGCTGTCTCTAGTGGTTTCGGACACGAAGTATTGTTTGGCACGGAAAGTTTACAAAGAGAATGAACAGATATAAAATGTAAGGACTAAAACAAAGCCCACCCCACCAGAAATTTAATTTAAGATATAGTTAACAACTTAACATAACCATATTTTATTTTATTTTTTTCAAATTGAATCGACTCTTAAATTAAATTGAGTGAAATTAAAATTTTAAAAATTTTAGATAGCAAAATTAAAAAAAAAAGTTATTGACAATAAGAAATTTAGTATAATATCTAATTTTTACATTGATTTTAATTACTAATCTTAAAAAGAACAATAAAACAACAATAATAGATAACTGGTTAAGTTGGTAATAATTAAAATTTATTTATATGCAATTATAATCACAAGGTAAATTTTCTTCATTCTGCTTTCTACCATCGGACACAGACATGAGTACGAGCAGGAAGGATATTTGTTCAGGACCTACTTTTGATGTGTCTTTATTTTATCTTATTTTATTTTTATAAGAATCCACTTTTAATATTCATAAACACAAATAGCAAAAAGAGAGAAAATAACGACCTTTTCTTTTACTTTACTTACTCATGTTAAGACCGAGCAGTGGCTATCATTTTTTTAGAATCTGTTTGGTTAGAGGTTTAGTAATGGATCGAAATAAAATGTAACATATTTTTATTATTTAGTTTAAGATTTTATAATGGAATAGATCGGAATGAGATGAAAACGGAGAGTTTTATATTATATTTCATTTCATCATAAACAGTGAAAATAAGAAATTTCCAATTTAAAGGTTTAGGATGAAACGTAAATTAATAAATACATACTACCTAATATACTCTCAATCATTTTTCTTAATATCAATTATTTATTCTAACTCTAACCTCCTTGTATATAATTAATAATATTTTTATATTATTTTTCCTTAGCTTAATAATAATATTTTTATATTATTAATAAAAAATATATATAATAATTAATAAAATAAAATAATTAATAAAATTTTATTAATGAAAATAGAAAATATATAAAAATTATTCTTTAATTGTTTGTATAAAATTTTATATAAATAAAAAAATAAATTTTAAATATAAATCATATAAAATAGAATAAATTTTATTAAATAATTAATAATAATAATTTTATATAATTAATAATAAAATAATAAAACTTTTATTATTTAAAATAGAAAATATATAAAAAGTTATTTGTCACAGTTGTACATGACTTTTTAATTGAACATGATTTCTGTTTTAAAATCATAGCGTTAAATCTCTTACGACAATTATTTTAATATCAAGAGTGTAATATTCATTTACTATACATTCCATTCCATTCATCTTTCAAACAATATTTTATTACATTATATTATGAACTCTTTTATCACTCCCAAACAACTTTTCACTATATATCATTTCATTCTATTATAAACCGTCTATTTTCTAAAAATAATAATACGCATTCACGTAGAGAAGCTGTTTCGGACGGCCAAAGATCCTCTGTCCAATTTTATGGTGTTTTATTTTGTTCCATGAATCTCAGCTATTTATTTATGTGGGTCCTTGTGAATTCTGCGTTACCCGCTTAAATAAATGCGAGATCCGCATAAATAAATAGCTAAGATTTATGGAATAGAATAAAACACTATAAAATTGGATAAAGAATCCAGTCCCACCTCGGATTATACTTGATAAAAAACTGTAGAGTTAAAAAGTACAATTTATTAATTACTTCTCTTGTCGAGGAGCAATATTTTGAGTTCTTAACATTGAGCCCACCAAAAAATAAGTTCTGGACCTTCAGGCTATATAATTATTTGGTAGGCTACAGGCCTGCTTTAAAAGCTACCATTGAAGTAATTCGTATGCTTTTTTTTCTCTTCTTTTTTTTTTTCTAATTTTGGGTGACTTTCTTCTACACATGACGTCATGCATTTATAATCCAATTAGTAGAATATGCCTTTTCACATATTTATTATTTTTATTTTTAAAAAAGACAAATATTACAAAAACCAACAAATGAACCGAACCCGATTACCTTGAGCCTCAAGCATATTCCAGACCAAATAAGACAAAACACTCAGATTGGGATTTGGGACGACCATAACCCATAAGGTCTCAATCCAAATCAGGATACTTTATCCAGACATGATGATGATGGTTTGTGTAAATGATAATTAAGAAGACTTTATTGAAAAGATTATTATTATTATTTTGACAATCGTAAAATTTAAAGTTATTATATTTCAAGTCCTTATATAATAAAATTTTAATTATATATAGTAATATATAAATGATATAATTTAAATAAATAACAATTAAATTGTAAAAATTTTAATTTAATTATATGTAAATTTAATGTATTTTTATTTTAACTCTCTAAGTTATTAAAGTGAGAAATGGCGTTTTAATTATGATTTTAAAAAAAACTTATCTAAGTTGACGATAATTAAATAAATCAAAATAATTTTATGACTTAATTAAATAAAATTATATAGAAATAGATAATTAAAAAAGTAAGAAAATTGTGATATTTAATTAATAAACTATTATTAATTAATTAATATATAAATTGTTAGAGTCAATTTTATTATTTATATAAATCTTAATATATTTAGAATTTTATTTATCAACAATTATTTTTGAATTTTTAATTATGTATTTTTAAAAAATCATATAAGTAAGAATATTATTAGATACTAAACAAGTTATGAAAATACTTAATTTCAAAATAATTTTTATAAATTAAAAATAAATTATTGAAATAAACTAATGCAAGATAAATGATTACATTATATTAATCATTACTGAATAATGCATATTTAGTTACTAATACAATCTCGTTATGACAAAAATGTTTTAAGAGTTAAATTAATTTTCGTAAAATTTTAATTTAATTAAAAAATCGAAAGAGAGCCAAAACTCATTAATAAGGCAGCTTGTTTCAGCTACTGGCATGGCATGTTCCAATTTTCAGGCTGCCAGGCCAAAGGCGACCTGCTAACCCGAAGGTCGTCCAGTTGGTCTTGGTTCAGAGTCGTAATTGTCAGGTCTAAATCAGAGTGTGGTCCCAACCACTAGGAATCATAGCGCTCACATGGTCTGACCTCTGGGTCCATAATCAGTTTTCGGTATCTTTCGAGGGTCAAACCATCACATGGGATAATGCCTGTCCTACGCCTAGTCTAGATTTCCAATTTCAACTGGTGGCTTATTCTATGATTAGTAACAGTAGGATTTCACGTTGGGGCTTTCATGGCCTCATAAATTCAATCGTTATCCACTCCTTTTACTTTCGTTTTCATTCTCTACGCCTGCTTTGAACTTCTAGCGTGTCATTAAAAAATGGTGTTTTTAGCCCATCAAATTCATAATAATAATAATGATGTCCAAAGGTTATTGGTAATATAAGACAAATCGCACCCGCGAAAGTCATACATAATGTTCGGAAGACTGTTAATAAGCTGGATCAGCTGATTTTGATTTTAATCTGAGTCGACATATAAAACAAAATCATTTTATCAATTGGAGTGAATCGGTTTAAATGAAACTTTAATTTTTAATTTAAAATTTAACTTATTAATTTTAAAATAAATTAGATAAAAAATTATCAAAACTTTTAGGCTCTGTTTAGTTGACAGGAAAGTAAAGTGGATTTGAAATCTGATTCTTCGGAAAATAAATATATGAAAAATAAAGATATTAACATATTTGGATACTTATAAAAATTCTAATAAGAAATTTAGGTGGATTCTTATTATAGTGTTTGGTATGCAACGGTATTTTATAGAATGTAATTTAATTTTAATTTTTGTTTTCAATTATATCCCTACAAACTGAATAAAAATTAAAATCGTTAAATAATGTTAATTCGTAATAAAAGTTATATTATTGAATGCTAATTTTTTCATTTATGATATTCTAATCATATAATAATATTATATCATAAATAGTATTGAAAAATACTAAAAAAACCTCAACAAAGTACAAAGATAAATCTTAAAATTTAAATCAAATATCAAAATTTTTTCTAACATGGAAAAAAAAGTGCATTATTTCAACTAAACAAAAATATAAAAAACTATGCTAATGGGAGAACAATAAGAATAGCTGAAGAAGAGGTAAGGTTTTATAAAAGAGTTGAGAGATAAGGAAATGTTGAATTAGTTAATGTATTTTTTAAATTAAATTTTTGAAGAAAGTAATTTAAATACCAAAGGGTAATCAAATTTAGAATTCAAATAAAGCGTTACTACTTTTTTTAGATTGAGAAAGATTTTACTTTTCTATCTACTCAAAAAATGAACTAAACGTGATAATATAAATTTCAAGAAAAAAAATTATTTTTCCGAGCAAAAATTCATCCCAGCCAAATAAGACCTAAAGGTTTCTACCGTTTCTTCCATTATAATAGTTTAGCATATATTCTCACAGTTTTGGCATAATCTTTTGAACGCACCTCTTGTTTCTTTTCACATTCTTATGTCTAAGTTCCTTGTACTTTGAAATTATGCCCAAAGATTTCAGTGGTTCAATTTAAAATTAGACGAAGTAAACTTTAAAAACCAAAAAAGTTTTGAATTTTATATATTTAATTTGAAGCATCATAATATAAAAAGCTAAGGTGAAGAGGATAGGTCCTTGTAGAGTCACACATCTGGTCCATTTGAGATGGAGTCTACTTCAATTACGCTTATAAAGGACAGGAGAAGCTTGCAATTTCCAGGATGCATCCAGAATAAAGCATGAAAAGACAAACCAGCGATGACAGCGACACAAACAATCAAAGGTTCACGCTCAGCCCCAGCCTGCTTAATCCTGATTGCTATCACCACTTTCTTACTTAATCATACTTAATATATATTTAACAGTAGAATCTTATAATAAAATAAAATAAAATAAAATATTAAAAAATCATTTTTAATAAAATGGAAAGATTTATATTTAATATAAAAAAATATTATTTAAAAGAAAAGTTCATAACGTAACATAATAAAATGTAGTATAAAAGAAGAGTTTATAATATAACAGTGAAATGTTATTTATCATTTTATATAATTTTTAAAATTTTTTAAATTTAAATTAACTTATTTTTATTATTTATAATAGAATAAAATATAACATAAAATTTTCTTTTTATTTTATTTAATAAAATAAGATGGGGTCTATTTCAATTAAGAACAGAGGAAGCAATTTCCAGGCTGCATCTAGAATAAAGTATGAAAGGACAAACCAGCGATGACAGCGACACAAACAATCAAGGTTCACCGTCAGCCTGCTTAATCCTGATTGCTGACGCCACTTTCTTACTTAAATCATACTTAATATATATTTACCAGTAGAATTTTATAATAAAATAAAATATAAATAAATAAAATATTAAAAAAATTATTGATTAATATAAATGAAAAGGTTTAGATGTAATATAAGAAAATATTATTTAAAATAGGGATTCATAATGTTATATAGTAAAATATTATTTTAAAAAACGGTTCATAATGTAATATAGTGAAATGTTATTTATCATTTCATATTTCATCTCAAACCTTCCAAATTGGAGGTAATTTATTTTTACTATTTATAATATAACAAGATTTAATAGAAGGGGAAGATTTCACATTAGCTCCCATTTTATCATAAACAGTAAAAATAAGTTACCTCCAATTTGGAGAGTTTAAGATGGAATGTAAAATTATAAACAATATTTCACTATATTACATTATAAACTTTTCTTCTAAACAATATTTCACTATATTTACATTATAGACCCTTCTATTCTTCATAAACAACAATTTTATAATATTATATTTATTTAAATTCTATTTCACTTTATTAAATATTTTCGAGTTACAGAGGCTAAGTTTATTTCTTTTTATGGATGGAATATATATACACTTAAAATTTTAATTAATAATATTTTGAAATATTAATGACTTGATTTTAATTTCAAACGACTACAATGATTATTTAAATTGAATATACAATTGATGTAACAGTCAAAATTTTAATTCTAGACTATACACATAATTATGAGCTATTATATGCATTTACAATTTTAAAAATATTTTGAAATGTTAAACACTAAGTTTTTATAAACGGAATATATAATTAATGAATTATTATATTCACTTAAAATTTTAATTAATAGTATGCTTAAATATTAAAGACTTGATTTTTTAAAAGTAAGTGAGTTTAATAATCACTTAAATTGAATATGCATAAATTTTTGTTAAATATATAAAAAATATGAATTTATGATTATAAATTCATATTTTTATATATGATAAATTTCAATAATTATTTAATTAAATATATAATTAATAGGTTATTAATTATTATACAATCGAAAGTTTGTTTATTGTGTATTTTTTAAAATAATAATTGTAAATTCTATCTTTAAATCATTTTGACTCATTTTCAATGCGAAACAAAAATCTGAGAAATGAGAAGTCAATATGGGACAAATAAAGCACTGAAAATGAGTCAAAATGGTATCATAAGATATCATAATATCTTATAATATTTAAATAATTAAACATAATAAAAAATTATTTAATTAAAGAAAAATCATTATTTTAAAATATTTTATTGTTTATTATGTGTCTTTATTTTCTATAAATTTATCAGTAAAGTCTTTCTTCCAATTTTAATTGAATAAATTATTTAGTACGTAAATATCCATTATCACTTCCAGTCCGAAATCCTGCAATAAAGTGAAATTTGAAGAAGTTTGATAGTGTGTAATTTTACTTTTATATAGTAGAGAGGCTATTTCCGATCGTTCTCATAATATTATATATATAATTTAAATTAAGGGAAGAACTATCTTGTTTATAAAATTTAAATTACATTTTATTTTAAAAGTTACCTTTTTCGGTTCAATTACATCTAAAATTGGTCATTTAAAGTGAAAAGCGAAGAAAAGAAAAGAATAAGAAAATTCAAACAAGCTGGCTACATAAAACCGTGAAGCAGGAGGCTACAACTACCTTACAGCACACCTAGACGCGCACGAACAACGATAAATGGGCTCAGAAGATGTTGACTGCGAGGCTTAGACTCTGTGAGGCTTAGACTCTGCGAACATCCTCTGTCACCTAAAATTTCTGCTGCAAATGTTTATATCTAACAAATTTTGAGTCTACTTTCCCTTCTGTAGCGTTCCAGAGTGGATAAAGCAACCATTTTTTGATTCTCTGTGTTCACGTTCTTGTGCTTGTTAAGGTGATTCCCTTTCTTCACGTCTCATCTGAGATGGGCTTAGAGTTTTTTGAGGTAATAAGTTGTTTTAGTTCATCAAGGATTTTGTCTGAGTTTCCCATGTTCATTTTAAGTTGGCTTACTGTTTTATTCTCTTGTAGCGAGGAGCTGATAATTGGGTCTTCACGTTCTCTATTGTTTTTTTTTTTTGTTATTTGTCTTTTGGTTTCTTTTCTGTTTGCTTCGTCTTTTGGTTTCTTTTCTGTTTGCTTTTTCCTTTCCGGTCTGCGTGTTTCTAATCGAAGAACTATGTTTAATTGTTCGCTTATTCGTGCTTTTTCTAATATTTTCTGTTGCATTCAGATAAAATTTTGGAGTTTGGCTATCAGTGTCAGCTGATACTAATTAGGAAGCTATATTTCTTGGCTGAAATTATTGTGAACAGAAAAAGGTCTGTCCTCCTTGGTTTTGATTCTCAAAATTCGGATTTTTCTGGGTTCTAGGGTGGTGGATAGTGCTCCTGAAAGTTGGAATATTTTGGGTTCTTGTTGATTGGATTTCAGATTGTGGATTTAATCGGAATTTCGGTTACTGGGTGTCTGTTGGTGTTGATAACTTTTACTGTTTTGATGGTCATGGATCAATCTGTAAGAAGATTATATGGTTGTGTAAGTAAACTGAAATTGCACGGTGAAACCAATGCTAATGTTTTGGATCAGAGATTGGGAGAAGTTTTTTTGGACCAAAGTTG
The DNA here is from genome assembly GCA_027563885.1 of Erythroxylum longipes. NCBI lineage: Eukaryota > Viridiplantae > Streptophyta > Magnoliopsida > Malpighiales > Erythroxylaceae > Erythroxylum > Erythroxylum longipes. Next base: position 33,228,101 of record JAOQMS010000003.1, on the reverse strand, counting down.
TACCGAAATTCCTCCAACGCCTCCGGATTCAACTGCTGACAATGTAGTCGTGTCTGTTAGCACGAGTCAAGCGGGAGAATTAAATGATGATTTTGATGTTAGTGATGTGGTTCTGAAGTATATCAGTGAGATGCTCTTGGAAGAAGATATGGAAGAGAAGACATGTATGTTTCAAGAGTCTTCTGCAGCACTTCAAGCTGCTGAGAAGACTTTGTATGAGCTTATTGGTCAAAAATATCCTCCTGCATCAAATTGTGAGCCTGTATCTAAGTTCGAGCAAAACCATGTAAGCCCAGAAGAAAATCATGATATATGTTTGAGCAATGAAACTAGTACTAGTGGTTCAACTACCACCAGTAGTAGCTCGGTTGATCCTGCATCAAGTCATGATTCAGCTGACAATAGATTCTCTAGGCATACTTCTCAGTCTGCTTCCAAATCATCCTATGGCTCAGTGAACAGCCCGGGTACTGTTACTGATGGGTTTACTGATTCTGCGGTTAGTACTCTTAGGATTTCAAAGATCTTTACGGATAGTGATTCTGTTATGCAATTTAAGAAAGGGTTTGAGGAGGCAAGTAAGTTCATTCCACATGGTGGTCTCCTTGGTATGGAGAAAGATGAACTGTTTGATAAAGACCTGAAAGAAGAGGTTAAAGATGTGGTAGGGGAGGAGGAGTACAAGGGTGAGACTTGGCATTCTGCTGAAGTCCTGAGAGGAAAAAAGAATCCTCATCCTGTTGATTTAAATTCAGAAGGAGGAAGGAGTAACAAACAGTCCGCCATTTATACTGAATCACCATTGAGTCCTGAAGATTTTGACACATTATTGCTCGGTTGCAAAAATGAAGCTGCTCTTCGTGAAGCTTTGCAGAGTAGTAAAAATAGAGATACAAGGCAGAATGGACAAGCAAAAGGTTCAAATGGTGGAAGACCTCGGGGTAAGAAGCAGGGGGGCAAAAGGAATGTGGTAGATTTGAGAACGCTCTTGACCCTTTGTGCCCAAGCTGTTGCAGCAGATGATCGTCGGAATGCAAACAATCTATTAAAGCAAATCAGACAGAACTCTTCTTCTACAGGTGATGGAATGCAAAGACTGGCACACATTTTCGCTGATGGCCTTGAGGCACGATTGGCTGGCTCAGGAACCCAAATCTATGAAGCACTTATTACTCAACAAAGTTCAGCTGCTGTTATTTTGAAAGCTTACCATTTGTATCTTGCTGCATGCCCTTTTCGGAAGCTGTCAAATTTCTTTTCAAATAAATCCATTATGAATCTTGCTGAAAAAGCAACAAGTATTCATATTGTTGATTTTGGTATTTATTATGGCTTTCAATGGCCTTGCCTCATTCATCGTCTCTCATCTAGACCTGGTGGACCTCCAAAACTTCGAATTACTGGAATCGATTTCCCACGACCAGGTTTCCGACCAGCAGAAAGAGTTGAGGAGACAGGAAACCGCTTAGCAAACTATGCAAAAACTTACAATGTACCATTTGAGTATAATGCCATAGCACAGAAGTGGAACACCATTCAAATTGAGGATCTCAAAATTGATAGAGATGAGGTGCTTGTGGTAAACTCTTTGTATAGATTGAGAAATGTACTAGACGAGACCGTTGTGGTGGAAAGTCCAAGAAATATTGTCCTCGATCTAATCAGGAAGATGAATCCAGATGTATTTATACTTGGGGTTGTGAATGGAGCCTACAGTGCTCCGTTCTTTCTCACACGTTTCCGGGAAGCTCTATTCCACTACTCTACTTTGTTTGATATGCTGGAAACTAATGTACCTCGTGAGATTTCAGAGAGGATGTTGATCGAGAGAGAAATCTTTGGCCGTGAGGCAATGAATGTTATTGCTTGTGAAGGTGTTGAAAGAATTGAAAGACCTGAGACATACAAGCAGTGGCATGCTCGGGTTCTAAGAGCTGGGTTTAGGCAACTTCCTTTGAACCAGGAAATCTTAAAGACAGCAAAGGAGAAGGTGAACGCACTCTACCATGGGGATTTTGTCATTGATGAAGATAGTCAGTGGTTACTTCAAGGTTGGAAGGGTCGTATTGTAAATGCACTCTCTACCTGGCAACCTGATAGTTAAATATACCCTTTCACGTTCAAGGCAAGATGATAGGATTCTCCTCACTTCTTATTTTCAAGCCCTTATGCTAAAGCTGAAGTGTAATGAAATACTCAGATCAAGGTTATGACATTTTTCTGCTTTCAATCTATATATTTCAATCTGATAAGAAAGTTGAGATTGTAATTTTCTGTTCCTCTAAAGCAGAAAATGTCTGCAGGAAAGTCCTCACTGCTGGTCACAGTAACTCTATTTAGGCCAGGTCTATCATCCGGTTGCAACAGATGTCCGACGATTTCTCAACCCTCTGTCTGCACCCAATATTTGATCAGAAGTCAGGGCGTTATATGTCAAAGAGGTGGGAAACAATTAGAAGATGAAAAGATCATTAAAAAAAAAAAAACTCTTCTGTGATAGTTTAGAATCAACAGTTCAGAGATAACTGCATACGTATTAGACTTGTCTTAGTAATTTAGAATTTGTAACCATTTGCAGGAAAACTTTAGTATGTTAAAATGGTAATGTAGAAAAAATTTGTTGCACTATGCCTGGGACTTGTTTACTTTGTATGAAATGGTCATATTGCTTCTGGGGTTTTGAGTTACATGTGCAAGCTATCCCTGTTGTTGCAAGGATTTCGAAGCTTCATAATTTTATTAGTATGCTGCTTGGTAAGACATTTCAGGTTCAGCTTTAAATCAACCGGATAAGCTCGGTTCAATCAGGTCCGTTTTTGACAAAAAAATATAAGTCTGATCAATTATAAAAAATCTGTTAAAAGTTGATACAAAACTAAAGAATTAAATTATGTTTAACCAAGTTCTTATCTTAGATGTCAACATTTTCATGGCAGAAAATTAATAGAAAAAGACTTGGAGGAGTTGATCATCGAGCTGCTTTATGTGTTTGATCGGTTGATATTTTATTTTATGTTTGGAGCAAGAACATGTCGGTCCATTTAATGTTACCATGTCTTATCCTGAAGTTTACTACTAACTTTCCAGTGCCTTTTCAATGGCTTTATCTGGTATTTAGTTACTGTCACGAGAGTCAAACACAACTTTGATTGCGCCGAAGTTTGGTGGGTTAGTTGTGCCCTTTCTAATTTAACTTTACGACATTTAATTACAAACGTGGGATCAAACTAGGTTTTGACTTCACTAACGTTGAAAGGTACAAATTTGAAAGGGAACAAGTAAAACTATGCTTGTTTTGGTGCCATGTTTAGGTCATACAACAACCTGGATAATACTAGAAGATTACATTTGCGTGTGAAGATAAGGTTGGAATCTTTTGTTTCCGATTGAGTTCGAGTTTAAAAAGTGACCTGTTTAATTTAAAAGCCTTAAATTACTTTGAATTGGATTTTTAAAATTAGATTATTTTAATATTATGTAAGGTTCGGATTAACTTGGACCTTCTTACTTCCTACTTAAGGGGTGCTTGGTTGATGAGTTTAGGAAGGCATTAATGAGTAAAGAATGAAAAGTGAGTGGTTAGTTGTTGAGTGTCATTATAGGGGTAATAGTTTGATATCCCACTTTTGGGGAATCCTCTATACCCCCCATTTAGTAGAGGAATGAAATTCATTCCTTAGTAATGACTCTTTTTAAAAATTAATTAATTAAATATAATTAATTATAGTATAATTACTTAAAATAATAATTAATTAATTACAATATAATTAATTAAAATATAATTCATCCATTAATTAAAATATTGTAATTAATTAATTAATTAAAATATTTTATTAATATAAATATTGTTAATAATTAATTAATTACATTATAATTAATTAAATTATAATTAATTAATTAAAATATAACTAATCAAAATATATTTATTCATTAATTAAAATATAATTCATTCATTAATTAAAATATTGTAATTAATTAATTAATATATAATTAATTAAAATATAATTCATTCATTCATTAAAATATTGTAATAAATAAATTAATTAATATATAACTAATTAAAATATTATTATTAATTACATTACATTACATTATAATTAACTAAAAATAATTAATTAATTAGTTACAATATAATTAATTAAAATATAATTCATTCA
>JAOQMS010000003.1:33206707-33223844 GCA_027563885.1 Erythroxylum longipes | reverse complement strand
TGAAAATATAATTAATTAATTAAAATATAACTTATCAAAATATATTTATTCAATAATTAAAATATAATTTATTCATTAATTAAAATATTGTAATTAATTAATTAATTAATTAATAATTAATTAAAATATAATTCATTCATTCATTAAAATATTGTAATTAATTAATTAATATATAATTAATTACAATATAATTAATTAAAATGTTATTATTAATTAATTACATTATAATTAACTAAAAATAATTAATTAATTAGTTACAACATAATTAATTAAAATATAATTCATTCATTCATTAAAATATTATAATTAATTAAATATTGAATTACAATATTTTAATCTTAATATTTTTTACGAACCAACCATTATCAATGGTAATAGTATTCATTCCTTTCTCTTAACCAACTATCATAATTATAATGATAATATTCATTACCATTCTTCAGTATATTCATTCCCATTCTTATTATCATTCCTCCATACGAACCAATCGTCTCCTTAACTTTATAAGACCAAAGAATAAAATTTAATTGAACTTGTAATTCTTGTGACCATGTCATTAACCAAATTCATGGAAGCCTGCTCTTGAGAAAACTAAAACGATCTGCTGCTCTAAGGGTGCTTTGCTTTGATGTCATGCATTACGAACATAAAATTTTATTTTTAAATGCATGTTAGGTACTCCTTTAACAAATTTTCTAAACCATATACTTTACGTAAATCATTTAACAAATCAAGCCATAAAATCAATATACTAATGGGTCAGCTTGAGATTTTTTTTAAAAACGGAGAAACTTGCAATTGTTAACCAGTATTCTTATCTTCAGAACCTAATCAAATCTAATTGTTTTTTAGATTTATCTTTTAATCTCAGGTTCATGAGTAATTACCAATTAATATTAATTAGAAAACTGTATATTTAAATATAAATATTTTAAAAACAGTTAATATGTTTAAAAATATTTTAAAGTTAATTTTAATAAAATTATAATATGTTTCAATTTTGATAATAATAAATTAAAATTCAATTAAATAAAATTTAAATGATTATTTTACTTGATATTATGGGAATATTCAGGATAATAATACTAACAACTATACCTGGAATATCAATACCAAAATCTGTTTGAGCTCCAATGTCGTTTAATTAGGTGAGGCTTTGCAAAATCGCCCGGCTTGTTCAGGCAAGAATTGGCCTGTTTATTATTTTAAAAACGACGTCGTTTTTAAAATTTTGCTTAAAATAAATAAATAACAAGCCGGTCAAACTGTCAGTTCTTGGATGGGTCGGGTGCTGGGTCACGGGCTACTATGGCCCGAGAATTCGGACTAGCACATTGACGTTCCCAAGCCAGGTGAAGTCAGGAAACAAAGGTTTTTGTTTTGTTTTTTTTTTTTTGTGAAACCCGTTATTTTTCTGTACAAACGAAAGGGTTGAAGCAGAGGGTTTTAGGTTTAGAGAACAAAGATGAGTGGAGCAGGAGCTCCAGATTTCTTCTACAGAGAGGCCCAGCGCCTTGGTTATGTAGCTCGATCTGCTTTCAAGGTTAACGCCCACTTGTAACTTCTCTTATGGACTCTTCAGTTCTCTTTTCTTTTCTTTTTTTTTCCCTTTTTTTGGGGTGTGTTTTGTGTAGTTAACAACTCAAATTCCTTACTTTAATGTCTTCCTACTCGTGCGTGCGAGCAGCTTCTTCAGATACAGAAGCAATACAAGCTTATAACTCCAGGTTCCTCTGTTCTTGACCTTGGTTGTGCTCCTGGTGCTTGGCTTCAGGTCTTAGCCTTTTCGTTTTTGGGTTCTATTTCTTTTGAATCATGCCAAGTATGGTGTTTTTTGAACTTATATAACCTATATTTAGGTTGCTTGCCAAAACTTGGGTACGTTAAAGAATGGTGGTTCTGTAGTGGGCATTGATCTTAAGGTGAGTGTTGTTTGATTGAGGATTTAATCTTTGTAGTTCAATACTATCTCTGGTTAATTGTGATGTTTAAAATGTTGGAAATGCAGAGCAGAAGGTGAAAGTTCCCTCCCATTTCTGTGATGCGAGGGTGAAGACTGTTAGTGCCGATGTCATGAACCTTACTAGACACCAAGTACGAGCATTATCTCCTCAGGTAACTTCTCCATTTTATAAAACTATTTGTATTATGATCTAAGTTGTTTGCTTTTTCTTGAGAATTAATAAAGGCTCCATCTTTTACAAGAACTTTTAATGGATTCAGTTCTCTGCTATTGGTTTTTCAAATTCAGAATTTTTTATGTGATCTTGCTCTTTCCCTTGTGATTCTGCAGCATAAAGGGTTCTCTGTAATACTCTCGGATATGTGTCCCTTAGTTTCCGGAATCAGCACCACGGATGCTGCATTGTCTGCAGAGTTAGGAATGAGAGCACTCAATTTGGCTGTTGGTGATGCAGCCTTACCCTGTCCTGATGATTGCAAAACAAGAGGCCTATTAGATGATGATGGAGTATTGCAGCCCCGGGGTCACCTAGTTATTAAGCTTCTAGAGAGTGAGGATATCCAAGGTTCGGAATCATTTTTGTCATTTACATGGCCTCTTTTGTCATTCACCTTCTTGTACGATGATTTGTGTCTTGTTTCGATGTTTTCTTTGCAGAATTTAACAGAATATGCAAACCACTCTTTAGGAAGGCGTCATGGTTGAGGCCAAAGGCTACAAGATCATCATCAAGAGAGATATATCTAATCTGTCAAGGTTTGCAATCATAGGCGGAAACTGTTTCTTTTTTCTTCCTTTTTGCTGCCGATATTGTTGAATGATATGATGGATCAATTACAGGTTTCTCGAGTCAATTTGTTGTAGTTGTTGTGCTTTACCGGTGCCAAAAGAATGATAGTTATTTGCTGAAGATAAATTTGGAAGAACATAAATGAATGTAGTCGATGTCACTTGCTCTCAGCACTCTCATATTTTGAAGATGATTTTGTTGCTTACACAAAACTCTCAAAATTGCAAAGATTCAATCTTGGTTGATTCCAGCTTTATTTCATGTTAGAAGTAAAAAGAATTTGTACAAGGATAAAGTCACCTTGTTAGGATGACAAAATAAACAAGTGCACTCAATGATCCTTGTTAGGATGACAAAATAAACAAGTCCACTCAATTTTGATCCACTTGCATCAATCTTAAGGGTCAATGCATAGGCTTGGCAATTCTAACCCGGTTTGGTCCGAAGTCATTAAACTCAATCTGAACGGTCTGAACTCTTCTTTAAAACAACGTCGTTTTTGTTTAACTCTTAAGGCGTAATTATTTTGGAGCAGATTGAGCAAGTTCGGGCCACGCAACTCTAGCCCGACTGGACTTTCTGTTTGTTCTAACTCCTCTCTGGCCCCTTCCTACCATTTCATCCCTATCAATGCAAAGTTAAGCTTTTGCAATTACTGATCAATAAAAGGTTTAATGCCGGTATGGTGTGTACTTTCTTCTCACACAGCAATTATTTGGTTTGATATTCACTCGAAGCAGACGAAAAATCAACCATATTACATGTAAGAGGACGTTGATTACTCTTGTTTATTGGGATGTGATGCAAAAGAAAGGATATGTAACAAACGAAAGCAAATATGTTTAAGATCAAGTTCCAGAGATGCTAATACATTGGACAGGGTTTAAAAATGTGTTCAAGTCTGGGTCTTTTGAAATTTGATCAAACTTAATTAAATGCATAATGTTTATTTTTTAAAATTAAAAACAATGTCAGTTTGCTTTTAAGTACAGTATAACTTAATTTCAAGCTTGATTGAAGGTTCAAGATTAAAAAAAGAATTGGGTCTAACTCAAAACTCGATCAACTTGAATTTGTCCCGTTGATTTCGAGTTAGCCCGGACTAACATTTTCAACTCTATCAATCTCATAGAATCATGTTATATGATAAATGTCATTGACTCGTAGACAAAATACCTTCCCAACAGCTATCTTTTAAGATTGTGCATTAGATAAATTTAAGGAATTGTGTAATAGTGCGATGATTATGTACCCATAACTGAAAGTTAAATAATGGATTCGATACAAGCTCCAACGCGAAACGTACCTATGAACTAAAAGGCCTAGAAGCCTCTTACCAGCGTTTGAAGGGACAAAGTTTGTATTGAATTATTGTACCATGCAAGAAAACCTCACTGATTAAAGGGCATCAAGTGTACTACTGGTCTGGTCCGGTCTAGTGGAGAGCATCTAAGTGTACTAATGGTCTGGTCTGGTCTAGTGGATGAAGAGGAGACTTACAAAAGGGCATTGGATTCCATTTTTGGTGGGTTTCTTACAAGTCCTCTATAATAATTCTCCATTTGTAAGGATCATAATATTCTAATTTTGTACAACTCTTTGAGTCATCTCTCCAATGCCTTTGATGTGATTGATGCACTTTCTAGTCAACAAATATCCAAGATCTCTTGCATCTTTGATCAAGTAACATAGTATTAGTAGTCATTGGATGTGATATTCATAACTAACCAGAAACTTAATACAAAATGAAAAAAAAAAGTTGTGGACTGATGATTATAATATGATGCCTCCAATACTATATTTTAAGAAAATAACTTTTAATTAGTTTGTATATATTAGAACTTTTAATATTAAACAATACTATGAATAATTTACAATAATAAAAATATATTTTAGGGAGAGTGGAATCAAACTACGGATTCACATCTTTTGACCAATTAATTTAAAATATGTCTTGTTATGATACAAAGGATTTAAAGTCCAACTAGTATAGTAAGAATATGAGAATTGTAAAATACAATCCATGAAAGAAGCAGGAAAAAAAACTATAGGGCATTGGGACTTGGGGAGCATATTTACCTAATATTCATATTTTAATTCGATTTTGACTTAATTTATTTTTAAATTAATGAATAAATTCAGTTAATAATCTAATTTAAAAAATTAATTAAAAATTAAATCCAATTAAAATTATTTAAAAAAATTTGGACCGAGTCTTTCCTGGAACCAATCCCATTGCCAGTGTTTGTATTGCTTAATCAGCCACTGATTGGAAGCAGAAAGAAATCAGGGGTCAAAGTGACAAGGTTATAAGACATTTTCTTAAATCGAATTGAGTTAATAATGCCCATCTAATCATCACATCGGTTGGAACAAAATGGTGACAGGAAAAGTTTCTGGGGAGTCTAAAAGAATACCATTAATCTGTTCTATGCGCAATCATAGTTCCTTTCTGCGTTGCATTGCATGGCATCATCACCACTCATTACTTTTTACTACGATCACTTATTCGATTCTCTGATCATCAACTCCATCCATCGACCATCAATGAAGTAGTTGGCACTTGATTTAACCACGAACGTCCCTCTTTATATCAGATGGAAGAGCTTATAAATGGCAAGTTGGCACATGTAGTTCGCTTTCCCTGATGAAGAAGAACCCTACCGTTGGTGTCAAACTGAGTTAGATTCCTGTCAAGTAAAAAAAGAAAGAACCCCATCTCGTCCCTCGATGAACAAACTAGAAAAGACTAATGATTCACTTTGTGTGAGTACACACACGCCTTCCTACTGCTGTAGTCCTCAGCTGATGTGTATTTCTGGGTTACAGCAAGGAGCATGCCTGTAAATAGATAGAATCAAACTAGCTCTTGTTAGAGTTGACAACAACTTGAATTCAGTTTGGATCTAATTTAATCTTTTTTTCTTTTAATTTTTGATTGGGCTCAATTAAAAATTTGATTAAGTTCAAATTCTTCAAGTTGGATAAGTAAAGGAATATTTTGAGATTTTAACATAATTTATTCGATTTAGTCAGGTTAAATTTGAACTAGTTCAGAATTTAATCAAATCAAATTTAATTGACTCTTGGTTGTCATTTCTAACTCTTGTAACCAAATTATCATATTCCAATATTTATTAATGGCTCATGGTAATATTATTCTTATCTGATTTATTGTACAAGATTTTTTTTTATAATGAAGAGTTAGACCATTTTTTAGAAATATTGAATAAATTTTCAAGAGGATATAATAATTACATGTGACAAATAATACAAGTGTTAAGAGTTGAATAAATTACGTATAAATCACTTACAAGATCAATAAAAGGTATTCAACTAAAAGAGAGACCCTCCATGACAATTAGGTAGTAAATTAGATGGTAAAAAAGATTAATCAAATTTAGTTTGATCGAATTTAAAATCAGTCTCAAAATTTTTTGTACCCGATCAATTACGAAAATTCAAGTTATGGTAACATTAAAATTAGCAAGTTTTATTAAGCTCGGTTCAAATTCTAAAAGACTCAAACTTAATCTTAACTATTACTACCCCTGATAACAATCGAACCAGTCAAATGTGTTGAGTTCCACCTTGAATAACTAATATCAGATTATCATACTTTGTCCAATCTATTAACTCAAAATTTAGTCTCATAATACCTTGATTAGATTGAATTAATGAAGAAAAATGGCACATAAAAGTACAAATTATCAATAATTACTATTTCGTAAGTTGCATAATGGGGAAGAAGAAGAAGAAGAAGAAGATAACGTGTTAGAGATGTAAAAGCAAAGTTGGAAAAAGGTGGCTATACGATGTGTAGTGTTGGCGTTTTGGTTTCCATTTGGAGTAACCTAAGCTACAGATTCAAATGCAACATAGCATCTATCTTATATTGTATTGTCCAACCTTTTTCTCATCAGCGAGATTTCTGGGCTGCATATGACCTATCTTATCATAGCAGCATTTCCTTGTTCTACTAGCTTGAGGCTACACTAGTCCTTTTTACCTAGTTACAAATTTGAAAAATACCAAGATTCTCAAGTTACGCTTACTAAATTAAGGTTTTAAATTTCAAATTATAAGATAAAAGGGTTTGATATTCTAGTCATTATTTGGTCCAACTTTTTTATTTTTTATTTTTTATTTTTGAGGAAATTAATCAACTTTATTAAACTGAAGTATTCTTACAAAGTAGAGAAAAAAGTTGGGGAATAGAATTCCCAACTTTATATGTTACATTATGACGACTTCTTTTCTCCATTTTTATTTCCAATGTTGTATTATTGGGATTATTAACATTCGATATAATTGTTAGTGAATATATAAAATTAACTAAATTAGCCTCACACAAGAGCTTAAATTTTTATGGTGAAACGGTCGCTTAATATAATATCAGAGTATTTGTGACCAAGTGGTTGTGAGTTTAAATCCTACCACCCATTTATTTATTATCTAATTAATTAAGCACAAGGTAGAGTGAGCATGTGTAAGTTTCAAGCTCAAAGAACTTTTACTTGAGGAGGTGTGTTAGTGAATATATAAAATTAACTAAGTTAGCCTCACAGAAGAGCTTAAACTTTTGTGATGAAACAGTCGCTTAACAATAATGTTAGATTACAAATAAATAAAATATATCCGAAAGACTTGTATAATAGTTAAACAATACTACTTTAATGTAATTGACTTTAAATAAAACTACAATTTGCAAATTATTATAATAAATGTAATAGAATGCAAGCTTAACTATATAAATTGCAAAAGGTAACATTGTGATTTATAACATAAAATTTTGACTAAATGGATTTTCATAAGTCAGAATAGGCATAGAATAAGGAGAACAAATGATCTGTTACTTTATTAACGATGTCCGTACGACGATGACTCTATCAGTCTCTCAAATCAATGTCATGAAGCATTTTTGTTTGCATTCTGAACTCTTGGGTTGAGCTGAGTCATGCAATGATTGTGACTGGGAAAATTGCAACCTCTCCGAACATAATCAGGACCCAAGAGATCGAGGAAGAAGATTATTTCAACCGAACAAATCAAAATTCGATTGAAAATGACCTAACACCAACTGGAGTGGATTCCTTATGATGTCATCATATTCTACTCAGGAGATCATGAACTACTTAATTACATCAATTTGTTAAAATAATTCTATTTTTGTTTCTTTTATATAATATGTGCATTAGATGAGTCATTACAAGTTATACTAAATGATTTAAAGATGTTTTTATCCAATTCTAAATTACATATTGTAATATAATCCTTAAAGTTGGTATGTTGATCTAAACTTAATTCAGCATAACGTTAACAATTAGGGTTTACATTAATTGAAATTTGAATCGTAGAAGTTTTATTAAATTTGATTAAAATTTAAAAATAAAATTTAAAAAATTTAAAAATAAAATTAGATTAGTATCAAATTATCAAACTTAAATCCAATTGAGCTTTAAACCGAATTCAAACTTATTTATAACGGTATCGACATTAATCACAACTATAATTTTATTTGTAATTCATGATTCGAAACTTTGCTGGAGCTACAGTACGTTATGTCTTCTCTGATAATAATACAAATACGAACCATAAACATAGAGCAGGGAATCCACTAAAACTCGGTGAAAGAAGCAGCAAAGGTATATCTGCCGTACAAAAGAGGATGTTTGTGGGCAAATTACTCAACTTCCCCTTGTTGTATGCATCGCCCTTTTCACTCTTCTTCACTGTCCGTACATTTGCAGGCACATCAAAGTCAAATCAACTCTCCTTCTCTTTTATCTCTATATTTAAATAATCATAATAATAATAGACTTTAATTTGCTTTTGTAGTTACATTCAAGATTTTATATATGACAGCAAGATTTCCTAAAATTTAAATCGAATTAAGAAGGAGGTCAATTCAAAATATATAATTCTTTGAAAAATTGCTTATTCTTAACTTTATATGCTATTGTTAGATGTTATTTCTTTTCAATGTAAGATTTATTATTCCAATATTTCCCCTCACTTATAACCTCTTTTTAAGTTTATTAAGTGAACTATTTGGAATTTTCGGGCTTCAGGATCTTTGCCAGGCCATTGAATCTTATTGGCTCTAATATTATGTTAAGCAACCGTTTCACCACAAAAGTTGAAGCTGTTGTGTGAAGCAAATTTAATTGGTTTTATATATTTACTAACACACTCCATCAAGTGAAAGTTTTTTGAGCTAGAAATTTACACAGGCTCACTCTACTTTGTGCTGAAAAATAGGTTGGTGGTAGAATTTAAACTCACAACTACTTGATCACAGAGACTCTGATACCATATTAAATGACCGTTTTATCACAAAAACTTAAGCTATTGTGTGAAACCAACTTAATTAGTTTTATATATTCATTAACAGGATAATTACATCTATAATATTTCTGTTGTAATTTGTTCCATTGTTACAATAATTTTGTAAATATATTTACATCATTAAAAATTATATTTATATTATTCGTAATTATTACAATAACTTATAACTATAAAATAACCCACAATATTCAATGATTTAGAACTATAACAAAAATCAACAAAATTATTATCATTTGATAATTATTAAGAACTTACAAAATTATATTTCAAAGGTTGGTAAAAGATCTTTTTTTGTTAAGCAGTTTTGTTTCTCTAGAAGGGCCACGTCTATGCACATAATTAGAAGGAAATGACCACATTATCTTAATCCAATCGTGATCGGTGATTAACAAGTGGCACCAGAGCGTGAAGTTTTAGATTCCATTGTCCTAATCAAATCAAAACTTATCTTAATGGGATGCTTTGTGTGAGATTGATATTGAATATTGATAGAAAAATGGAGGACTAGATAAGCCACCTTTAAGTAAAAGTGCAACCTTCGCAAGTTGAACAGGCAAATTGCGTAAGAAACATTATTGAAAACTAAGTTGCACATTCTAAAATACAATGAACATTTGCTATTTATATCAAAACCAAGATCAATTCGTATTTTTTGGTTTGTCGTAAGTATGATTAGCAAGAAAATAAGATTTTATGTTACTAAATTCTCTTACCAATATGAGTCAATTAAAAAAGATAAATGACATTTTAATTATAAAACTTTACTTAATCTGGGAATATTAATTAAGAATATAAAATATATTTATCAAATATTAAAGATTTAATTCTTAATAAATATAACACGTGGATTAATTTCATTATTAGTCTTGTTGAAGTGTAAGCTTAAGTTATTGTGTGTGGTCAACTTAATTGATTTTATATATTCACTAACACACCTCCTTAAGTGAAAGCCCTTTGGTGGGTGGTAGGATTTGAACTCACGACCACTTAGTCACAGAGACTCTAATACCAGGTTAAGCGACTATTTCACCACAAAAGCTAAGCTATTGTGTGAGGCCAACTTAATCGGTTTTATACATTCACTAAAAATTATTTTGTTTTTAATTAAGATAAGCGAAAAAGGTTCATTATGTTAAAAACAACACACTAAGATTTAAATTTATTAAATATTTTATTTATTGAATTTCATTTATTGTTTGATATCAATATACCAATTTATATGATGGTTCATGTCAATAAGTGAATTACATTTATAATAAATGAAATTTTTAGTATTTAATTAATATTATTTATACGTATAATTAGTATTATAAAATTAGGTGTAAAAATTATCTCATTGTTTATAGTTAAAACAGCCTATAAACGTCACCTTATGGCTCCCTCCCAACTCCAGATATAGAAGATAAGACAGATTTTCTTGCTTTACATGTATTTAACATTCCCGTTCACTACTACAAACAGGACATTTAGCGATAAAATTAAACATTAATAAAAAATAACAAATTGTCGCAAATACTAATGTGCGACAAAATAATATAGTCGCTAAAATCGTCGCTAAATCTCGTTAGTAAAATAACATCTGCGATGTTTTCTTAAAGTTGTAGCGAAAAAGTGTTTCCGACACAAATAATTTATCGGTAAAATATATAACCGACGATATCACTTAAGAAAAAGAGTCACTTATATCTCTAGGATGATAGAATTAACCAAAAAAAGAAGTGACAATTTAGGTAACATATTCCATCACTAAGAGGTCATTATTTTATGCAAAAATTTAGATATTTGTTTAGTTAATTACATATTGGTTTCTCTATTTTTTAATTTCAATTCTCATATTTTAAATTTTATTACTTTTTCCTACAATGAATATGATTGTGTGTCATAGTTAAATAATTTCATAAAGAGATAAGTTATTTTTTCAAATATAATAATTAAAATTAAAAATATTAGAACACAGGAGTTTCTATTTATTTAAACATATTCTTTTTAGAGAACTTAACAAGATAAGAAAAGATACTTATATGATGAGAAAAAGCATTAAGGAAGCTTAAGTTCACAGATTGGAAATAACTAATTTATGTAACCAGAGGCCCCCACCCATGTTCAAGATTTTAATGGACCACAATCTTTTAGTGGGTAAGAAAATGTTTCAGTACCTCTTGCTAAAATAAATAATATAATGCAATACACATATGTTTGTTCTCAATATTGGAAATTAGTTTTTGACCGGATTTTAATTTAAATTCGAATTAAAAAATAATGTTGTTTAACTCTCAGATCTGCTGTTGCCAATCTTTGAAGTGCTATGATTAGAAGTATAATCAAATATTGTAAATAGCTAATTTACGAGGGTCCAGAGCCTCCAGGCACTGAATGTGGGATTGAACCATGGAGATGAGATATAGACGGTAAATGAAATTTGAGTAACAATAAACAATTATACTCCATGACAGTCTCTGACGAATTGGACTAGACAGAAAAAAACAACTAAAAAAAGAGCCATAACTTGCAACACTTAACACACAGAAGAAAAGCTTTAAAGGGCAAAGAGGATCAAAACAAGGAACCTGAAACTCTAGGCCAGGGCCTCTCCAACCCCCTTCTTGATGTAATGTGTTTTGAGGGAAGAAGGTCAGAGCCCTGTCAATTCCAGCTCCCACCACTAAAATATGCTTGTAGGGGACGCAACCGTATCACTTCAACCATTACTGTGGTTAAAGAAGATTATTGGCTCTTGCTTTGCTTACATGTGTAGAGAGAAAACTGACAAGAATCAGTGGAGATTAAAGATTTTGGTAAATTTGGTACCTAGGATTACGATGTATAACTGTTGTGGGTACTCTACTTCCACCAACTGACAAATCTCATCTCCAGTACTCCTTACTTGGCTACACTCCCACTTGCTCTTTAAGTTCTGTAAGTGGCTAAAGTGCTATATAAGTACTCACTAACTCCATCTGATACTCACAAGGTTTCTTCGTTTATTTTAAGTCCAGTCCTATGGCCTTTTGTCTGGTTCCCATGGAGTGAACAGTACTCTATATTCTCTTCTATCTTTTTAAGGTTGTCGGTTTATGCATATAGAACAAGCATAGATGAATGCTTCCACCAAGTCGGTCTTATTAGTTTCACGAAACTAGACGAGGGTTATTGAGCTTTTGAAGCTTTTATCATGATGTCTTTTGCTTTCTCCTTTGTTCCACTTCATGGATGAGATTTTAGGGTTAGGGTTTGGTTCCCTTTCTAAGAACAGTTAGTAATCGGGTCTCCCTTTTTTCTTTTTCTCTTTTGCATGGACAAATGGTTATGATCATGAGGGCCGACCGAGATCTAAAGGAAAAAAGAGCAACAGCCAATGTTTGCGGGTGGAGCATCATCAAGATTCACAAACTTTATTAGGGCTAGTGAGTATTGATCATGGTGGCTTTTCTTGTGGTCCCTTTTGCTTCAATCCAATGGCCCTTTGGTATGGGAATCTTGATGATGCTGCAGCGGCAATAAATGGCTATTTTTTAATCTCCTTTTTGCAAGATGTAATAGGTACTTGAAACGTCTTTTGAAGCCTGCAAATATTGTTCATCTTTCCATTAGAACAGCAGGTTCATCGGCTAGGGTTTTTGTCTGGTTGAATCAAGTTGCACCAGGTTCTAAACCTCTGTGTTAACTGGAGATATCATTTTATTCATTGATCACTTATGATGGGTTTTGAGTGTTTGACTGATTTTCTTTTTCTCAGATGTTCTTTTCCGTACAGGCATCCATTTGCCACCACCTGGCCTCGGTAGGTATGTCTGTGCTTTGGCAGAGCTTGTACCGAGAGAAATCATTCATGGCTGCTTTTGTTTCTTTGATTCTTGAGATCTTTTTTTTTTCCCACTAGTTCTCTCCCTCTTTTTATCTCTTCTCTTATGTTTCATGTTATCTGAACAAAACTTTCAAATCAGATTGACCACTGTTCTGGTATGTGATGTGTTTCGAATATACAAGTTCTCTTCACCTTTGCTTTCACAAGGACAATCTTTGAGTTCAGCTTGTTCTTTGACCTGTAGGTTAAGATCAAGGGCTTTGGTAATTTCTCAGCTTTCGGATTAAGATTTCACAGATTTTGCGGACAGTGTTACATTAAATATATACTTAAACCTGATTTAAATCAATTTGATTCCAGGATTTGCCAAAGTATTCGTGAAAAAATGGAGTTTTATGCATTTCCCAGAGAGGGATCGAATTTTTAAGTTCTTTTGGGTCCTGTTTTCCGACTTTAACTGCTTAGCACTTCTTGTTTTGTCCTTTACTTGATTTATTATTATGCTCTTGATCTTCTGAAGTTTTTGTCATTCCTTTGTTGAAAATCTAAACCTGGTTGCAGGATCGGACGTCAAGTACAGTCGGGGAATAACGCATACCGTAGTTTGTGGTTCTGAACTTTTTGCAATCTTGCAGAATTAGTTCTCGTAATCATCTCACTTCCATTAAATAACCTTGAAGGGAACTTTAATGGAGGTGACTGGCATAGTTGCAGGTTGCAGGTGACAGTAAAACGAAATTCTGCAGATAGTAATGGCTGACTGATAGTTTTGTTCATGGGACTTCTTAAAAGACAGGGATTCGTTGCTTCGAAGTCTGTCGCAAGTTGACATAAAATGTTTCTCATTTCATGTCTGTGTCACGGACAAATACCTTCTGAATTTACATTTCATAAGATTTTTAGTTGATAATTACTCTCTTGTTACGTGAATGCGGAGGTTTATTTTGTACGTATTTAAAAGATAGTAACTTCAAATTCTTCCTTTTCAAAATTTTTTTAAAAAAAGTATTATTACTTTATATTTTATGATTTATAATATTTTAAGGCAATTATAAGTATTAATTTAAGTTGATTTCAAAATATGTGGTTTGAGTTTAAGTTTAAAATTATATTTTAATTAGATATAAAGTGTTTATTTTGAATAAAAATAAAGTCATTTTATTATGTTATATATAAATTTTCTATGAGTATGAGTATGAGCTAATTGGGTAAATTTATTAATTTTGCATTTGTGTAAACATATTTTATCTTTCTTTTCTTCCATTTATTAGTATTCTTAGGCATATGAGCTAGCAAAAAAGACCTGAAAATAGTAAGTAAAATCTTCCTTGGGTCTGATTTTTTCAAGTGATTTTCTGACAAATAAGCAGAAAATCTTCCTCTCATCATTAAAATCAATCATAACATCACTAGTAATGATTCAAGAACCATAATACTTTATAATGAAATAGTCCACATTGATTCCTAACACATATCATCAATAAGGATAGCAAAATGGGGTCCAATTTTCTTTATCTTTTTTAACAAGAAACTCTCAGTTGTTATTTTTTAAATGCGCATTGAGTAAATTTTCAGATTAATATAATAGCCCATAAATTATTTCAACAGATACTTCACACTAGACAAATCCTGTACGACAGGCTCGATTGAAAAAACGTAAGTAGAAGAATTCAAATACAGGACCTTTTGACCTCATACCCTTCAGTCCATTAACTCGACCACTCCCTAAGAGCGGGTCAAATTACTGCTGCCCACTCTCTTAAATATGAATATGATTTAAATAATTAGAATTTTTATCTTAAACTAACGTTATTTTGAATAATTTAAATTCATATCATATTTTAGAAGCTAGACTGGATTAAATCGATAATAAACTCAACTCGATCTTGTTCATTATTATCCCTAATTATAATATATTCACAATTCACATTCATGATAAATGATCACAATACAATTTGTTAAAAATTTTAAGAAATCAAATAGAATTTAAATTTGTCATTTATAAGTGAGCATTCTATAATAATTTGTATAACACAATCACAATAAAATTTGTCAAAAGATTTAGGAAACTATCATATAGAATTTACATTTGTTATTTGTAAGTGATATTACATAATAATTTGTATGATATGTTTTTTGAGTAAATTAATTAACAAATTAATAATTTAAATTAAATAACAAATTCCATAGAATTGATGTTTATAAGCTTAATTCATTCTTTATTTGATCAAATGACATCTTTATATTATCTGGCCTTCTCTTTAAAGGCAAATTAAAAATTGGTACAAAGGTTCATCACATGCTTAAGAATTTAGAACATGAAGCTGCCACGGAGGGCATGGGATGTTCTTCTTATAGAGCTTTCTTATAATCTATGTAAATAATGTAATAATTCAATTAATATTCTGGAAATAAACTAAGAAAAATCATAAATAGGACAAATTGGATTAGGACGAAACTGGAATTGATCAAGAAATAAGATTAATCATATGGCATAACTTGGAGTGGACCTTGGAATAATTGGTAAAATTATTCTTTTGTGACCATAAGGTCACAAGTTCGATTCACGAAAATAACTTTTTGATCTCAAGGGATGTGGCTTGATGGTTAAGAGCGGGAGTTGGCTTCGGTCAAGTCTCAGGTTTGATTCTATGTAGGGGCATTTTTTGTAAGAGCGGGGATTTGATAATCAGGCTCTACTAGCAGGGTTTTCCTCGAATCCAAAAAAATATAAAACATAACCCTAAATGCCCTCTTCATATTATTTAATTTCTTTTTTTAATCTGATATTAAGCTTTTGTGAACGGGATAATTTTGACCGGTCAAGTCAGCTAATATTGCAACTAAAAACAAAGATTCCATGATATTGAATTTATAATAGCGTGGACTACTAAATTAATTTTCTTTTCTACATTGTCTCCTATCTTACGGACATGGCTTGTTTTATTGGCCTTGCTTCTCCATCAGAAACAGTATATTTTCAGATGTAAAACGAATGGTTGGATTGGAATTGTCATGATGGATGATTGGTATTGTATTTACTTATGTTTATTACATTTTTATGTTTATTTTATTTATTTATTTATGTGCATTACTTATCTATATTTTTGTATTTATTTATGTTTATTATATTTATAGTATTTATTTGCTATATTTATTTTATTTTATTTATTTATTTTAACTTTATTTATTTACTCTTTTAAACCTGCGTTATTTATTTGTAGTTTTGATGTATTATTAATATACTATGTTTTCATTGTCGCATTTGTATATTAGTCTACCGAAAATAATCTCTTTGTAGGAGTAAGGTTACGTACTATCAGACTTTTTAGATTTCGCATTGGTGCGGGATTCGGACTGGGTATGATGATGATGAACTTGCTAAACACAAAAGAGGACGAAAATTCAGATTTAAATTATGTTCAAATCAAAATTTATTGAACTTCAAGTTGAATTTGATTTTTTTATATTAGGATTGATCTCAATTAAATTGAAATTCATCTATTAATTTCGAGTTAAGTTTAGACATCTTTGCTTAATTTAATAATAAATTTTAATTAAGAAAATCAATGTTTAAATTATAAAGTTGCTTTTACGAAAATGGTTTTTAACATTTTAATTCAAAACTGAAATTTATTATTATTATTATTATTATTATTATTATTATTATCATCATCATCATCATCATTATCATTATCATTATCATCATCATCATCTTAAATGATTTAAATTAGATTGAAATTATGAAAATATCTCATGGTCATACTAAAAAAATATTTGATCTAATTAATATTAATCGTTTTGAGAGTTGGTTGACAGATGCTAATAATTGATTTAGGTACGAAGTCTAGAGTCAAGTAGCGCTAATTAAACACAACCACCTAAGAATCAAGGGAATAGGACAAGTTCGAGTAGGACAAAAAGTTTGATTAAGTTAATTATCCAACTTAATTAAGCATTGAAAAAGCCTAACCCAACTAGTCTTTGTCCTTCATTTGTTAGAGCAGCCAATGCTAAAGAGTTTCAGTGCTTGCATGTTTGCTTTGGATAAAAATACTTTTGAAGTGTCATGTGAGCTCATCCTAATATCGAACAAATATACCGTGAAATCCAACCAAAGACGGACAGCTGATTAGTTTTAGAGTTTGTGCTTACAAGGTTGGCATTTTAGTTCCAACCCAAATAATTATAAACAAATTTAAAAAGTTCGACTAGTTTTCAAGTTTTCTCA
>JAOQMS010000003.1:33191626-33206607 GCA_027563885.1 Erythroxylum longipes | reverse complement strand
CAAGGTTGGCATTTTAGTTCCAACCCAAATAATTATAAACAAATTTAAAAAGTTCGACTAGTTTTCAAGTTTTCTCAACCGACCCAATAACCCAACTCTTCCTCGCTCATCTTTGGAGTTAATGACTATGAATTTCTACAGTAACATCGC
This sequence comes from Erythroxylum longipes, assembly GCA_027563885.1. Taxonomy (NCBI): domain Eukaryota; kingdom Viridiplantae; phylum Streptophyta; class Magnoliopsida; order Malpighiales; family Erythroxylaceae; genus Erythroxylum; species Erythroxylum longipes. The sequence continues at coordinate 33,206,457 of JAOQMS010000003.1, read as the reverse complement.
AGTTTTCTCCAACTTTTAGTTGTTCACCGTAAATCTAAATATGTGACTACGTTTAGAAACTCCGGTAAATAAATAATTATTTTCACCGCACTGTAAATCCAAACGCAGCCTAAATCCCAAGATCGATAAATAAGCATAGGCACAAATTAAACTGCCTTGTTCAATTATCTTAGACGATTACAAGTCTCTAGGTATCTTCCTTGGAAACATATCGCATTGATCAGTGTCACAACTAGTATATGAAGATATTGTATGAAATTTGATCTACTTATTAAAGAATTCTTCTCTGTGTTTTAGCAAAAATGAATGCAAAACATAAAATAAAAATCTCAAAACAATAATCTCATAAGAGAAATTAAAATTTATAGAACCCCATTGTAAAAAACAGGTTATAGAAATAATCAAGTTTCAGATAAAAAAGAATCTAATGCGTCAAAATTGGCATTAATTTTGTTTGAAATTTGATATAATTTGTTTAACAACATGACAAGATGTGTTTTATAATGTTTTAAAAGTCAGACCAGAAGTTAAACTTATAAGACAAAAGATTTAAAGTTTAAAAGATTCAACTGGTATTAGATTGTCATAAAATTAGCTAAAAATTGAATAAAATTAAGAATTTTAAAATATGATTAAAAAGATTGTCTTTATTCGTCAAAGAATTTAAAGTTTAATTAAAAAAGAATTTTAAATAAAAATTAATTGATTTATTTTAGGTTTAAAATTTTATTAATTTATGAGCATGAGCGATTAATTAATAAATTAATATATTTTTAATAATAAGAGTTATTAAATTAAATCGAACCAAAAAATTAATAACCAAACTGAAAAGCTAAATTATTCAAATTTTTTAAGGTTAAATGAACTAAAATTTTAATATTAAGCTGCATTTTGATATAAATAATTTGTTATTTTATTCTCTCTTATTGTATTGTTATCTATTGTTGTTGGTGATATTTTTATATTTATTAATCCGTAAATTATTTAAAAGTAAATATCAATGTTTTCATTATTTTTAGAATATTGAAAATTATTTTACTAAACTAGGTACCACAGTTTTTCCCCTCGAAGTGAGAGTTTTTCACATTAAAAGTTCAACTCGCACCAAACTAAATTGAAATTTGAAAGCCAATTTAAGGCCTCCTTTGGTTAACCACCAATTAGTCATTTTTAAAGTTGATTTCTTGTTTTCATCTTATTAACTTGTCAAACAGTTGCTCAAAAGTATTTGGATAATAGCAGCTCATTTAAAATAAGCAACTAAATACGAAAACGCTCAATTATAGGAGTGTTTTCTACCACCGGCTAAAATTTTAATTTTCAATCTCTACTTATCCCTTTTTTTTTCCTTACGTAGAAAATTGTTAGTTATCATCTCTTTTTTGCACATTTTTGCGTGTAACAAAAAGCTATGAAACTTATCGTTGAAATATAACCTTATAGGCATAAAAGCATCTTGTAGCTTGTAGCTTGTCATGTAAATAAGCGAAGGCAATAATATGTTAGAAATAAAATGTTAACTTTAATCGAAAATAAAAATAGAAAGATTTCATAAATTTTTCAGGAACGATGAAATAATACAGATAAACATTACTTGTCTAAATAATTTAAAATGAAGGTCTTATAAAAACTAGAGGAATACAATAATCCTATTTCATACAGTAGTACAAATATACACAGACATTAATTCTTTATCTAAACTTAATTTACCATATTCAAATAACTAAATTTGGTTGAAATGTTTGGATGTATATATTATTATTATTATTATATGTTCTATGTTTTTATTAGATTTATAAACTTAATTTTTGTAGAATTAAATATTTAAAATCTAAATTCTTATAAAAGTATTCAACAAAATAATATGATATATGACTTTGTAATTTTTTTAAAGTCATTTCTTTATAAATAATTTTACACATAAACAACTAATACTAAACAACTAATTTTATCAAATATCTCTAATAAATAGCTAATATAATTTGCTGATTAAATCAACTGATATATAATCAACTATCAACTAACAGCTAATTAACATTTAGGGCTAACTTAATTTTAACGACGCCCACAAAATGAATACATAACATGCCGAAGTGTTTGCAGGAGATTCCGTCTCTCTCTCGTGCACAGGGTTGACTTTTGACCAAAAGCACTTCTGGTCTCCGTGACCCGAGACACAAGGCTTTTGTTAAACCGGCAAGACACGTGGGCTGACAAATGGGCCCACTCTTCAACCCATGTGCCCCATGTGATCATCCCCACTAACCCCTGATGCTGATGCTCACAACAATGTTAACTGCTTTTTCTAAGTTAAACCTAATCAGTTCATCTTTATATTAAAAAATTGCAATTCCTATTTTTTAAGTATAGGATAATAAATCAAAAATTTTAGTACCTAACTTTTAAAAATTTTAATTATACATTTATTTTTTTAAAATTTAAATAATTTAATTTAAAAATTGACTAGTTAATATTTTATTTATGTAACTAAATATTTTTTAAAAATAGACTTGTTAATATTTCAAATGTCAATCTTTATCCGAAAGTGGTTAATAAAATCTTAGTGTAACAACTTTTTAAGCTAACTTATCTAATTAAAAAATTTTATCACTTAGTTTTTTAATTTATTGTCATTATGTATATATTGGATATAATTTTTTATTTACAATTCTTATTTTTAAATATATTTTATAATAATTATTATGAGCATAGAATAATTTATAAATTATTGTATTTTGAATAAGTTATTTTATAAATTAATAAACTTAAGTTAAACATTTCCTTCAATCACTTCAAGTACCATCCAAGATAGAGCCTACATTTTGTTTTATTTTAAAGGGAAGAATCTATATTACTATTTTTTGGATACGTACTGGGTAAATCTCTAGATTAACACAATAACTTACAAATTACACTAATCGGGTATTCCGTACTAGACAAGTCCTATACAACAAGCTTGATCAAGAGAGCATAAATAAGAAGATTTGAACACAAGACCTTTTGACCTCATGTAATAAAACCACAAGACCTTTTGACCTCATGTGATAGAACCTACATGCTTATAATATAAGGTGGTTTTTAATGCAGGTAATTGTGATAAGGGATTTCTTTTAGAGAGTCGTTCTCTTGTTATTTTAGACTTTGTTCTTTAATTTCTTTTTTGGTTCGAATATATATAGTAATTAGTTTCTTATCAGCTTTATTTTTATGTCTGGTTTGAGTTATTTTGTATTTGTCTTTTTTTGTCTCTAGGCTGAGTTTTTTTTTAATTATTTTATCTTTTAATGTTAATCTTTAACATGTTTTATATGTATGGTATTTCATTTTACATTATCTATTTATATATTTTTATTATATTTATGTTAGCATTATATATGAGTTTATCGAAAATAACTACTCTATCATATAAGGATAAGGGAGCATGGACATTCTTAAACTCCACATTTTAGTGGGACTCTCAAGTTGTTGTTTTGTAATTGTGAACCCTAAAATGTGAAAATTTTGTAGTCGTCAAAGAGCAAGTGTGATGTGAAGTTATTGATTATTAGTTATCGGTGTGATAAATATTTCTTAGGAGGTTACTTGCAGATTAAGGAGTTTGTTTAAAACAAGTTGGATTAATGTAATGAATCTGACTTCTAAAGCAAAATTTGTTTCTATTTACCCCAAAAAGTCAAGGGTTCCACTCGTGGGTGCATATATTTTTCATCATTAAATATTTAATTGTCAATTAATTTCAGTTAGTTAACCTCTTATGAAACCTTAAAATATTACCCCATTTCTTTTTCTAATAGCGCTTTTTTTTTTGCTAAGTTTAATGAAATATGAAATAAACATCAGGATAATAATTATGGTAATTTTTAACGTTTTATGAGCCCGAGGTAAAGGAAAAAAATAATTTCTATTTTGTCTATTTTTGTTTTTATGAATGTCAATAATGAACCCTCGCAAAAAATAAAATGAGACAAAATAAAAGTAGATAATGAGTAGACTCTAAGCAACTGTCCTTTCTGTCATTGCCCACAATAGAGCCTAATAATAATGAATGGAGAAAGAGCCTGAGTTTTTAATGTTGAGCTTGAATTAAAAAAAGTATTCATAGACTTGAATTTAAGTTAATTTGATTTTTATCGAATTACTTGTTGAATTAAACTTTGAACATGTTTTAAAATATATAAACAAAAAATGTATTAAAATATTTTGTGTCAGTACCTTTATATCTGTTAGAGAATTTTATATTGATTAAACATAAAAATATTAAAGAATTTATAAGTAGTAAGGGTGAACTATTTAAATGACTACTTCTAATCATTCTGACAATGATTGATCAAAGCTCAATTCTTGTTAACGAACTCTATACTTTAAAAGAACATCTCTAATAGTCTTTTGATTTTTATGATCAGATTTTAAACCAAAATTTTAAATTTTAAATTAGATTTGAACTTTTATTAATTTAAACTTAATTTATTAATTTTCAGTTAAATTAAGTAATAAGAGATCTAAAGAGTGAGGGCATGTCGGGTGTCAGGCTCCTTTCACATGATCATTTCGCCTGTCCTGAGCAAACAAAATCTGTGGCAGACATAAGTTGAGTAAATCCGACTTCAATTCAACTTAATTTCATGATCTAAGGATGACCCTTTGCTGAATCTTTATTGGATTTTTAAACCAATCTTGTGTAAAATCAAGAAAATTTTAACTTTGACTTGTGGAGTCATCGGAATAAGGCATCTTTTGGAAAGCGAGACGGTACAATATTTAATATATTTTGAGCTTAAGCCAGTAAAGGGTGTCATAAAATCCATAAACTGGTCGAACTTATAGAACAAGCGAGCTTTCGGAGGCTTTTGTTGTAACATTTTCATGCGTACTTGTAAGAAAAGGGGGTGTTGTCTTTGTTGTCAGGAAGGGGATGGATCGATAGTTTTAAGTGGTGTGTGTGGTCGGTGATTTATTATTATTGTTCTAATCTCAAATATACATGATAAGATAATTTATAAAATAAGTATTTCAAATAAATTATTTCATAAATTAATAATTTAAAAATAAATAACTAATTAATTCAATTATTATTTTATAAGTTTCAACGTATCTATACTCCGTCAATTACTACTACTAAAATTTTAGATGAATTGAAGACCTTTCTGTTAGATTCAAACTTGTAATTTTTAAAAGGGATCGAGAGGCTCTTGGAAAGCTGCTTGTACCAGTTGAATCTGTACTGAAGGGGCGGTGAGGTTACTTTTACAAGGTGAAGAGATCAAAACATTAGCTATACTCTTAAGGTGACATGTGCTTCTTCTCTTGGAATGGTGATGACACTTGGACACCAAATTAACCTCTTTTGATGAGGAGTTGACACCTGCTAAGTTCGTAGATTTAGCGGGGAAATCAAGAAGATATCGTTTTTTGTTAGCTAAAATTGCAAAAACCACATCGAGGAATTATAGATTCATGAAAGGTTATTTTACTTGTAAAACGTTCTCCTCTTTTTAGTTTTTGAACATTCTAAAATTTTTATTTTTCTTTAAGGTAAAATTATAGATTCGTGTGAATTATTCATGCGACACAGACTAGTATGCATATAACTATGCTTCTTCAAATTAGAGCTAACAGTTCAATCGTTCGATTAAACTCAGACTCCAACTCTAGAAGGTCCAAGTTGGCCCAATATTCAAGACAGATAGAGAATAAGTAACAAAACTATAATTGCTAGAACAAGTAAGCACTTAATTTACCAGTTTCTGTGATCTTTTTCCCGATCATCTCAAACTCTTCTTACCTAAGAATTCACAGTTACAGACCCTCAAATCCACTCTCTGTCGCTTTTCCACAGCCCATGACGTGTGTATTGGGAACCCACATCTTAAATTACTTATATTGAACTGCTACACTCAGCTAACCAGCTTTCAAAAGTATAAATTCATATTATATGGTGCCTCTCTCGAGGCAAAGAAGGCCCAGATGCTTTTCTCTTCTTCGCACACATCGCCATGCTTGAAGCTCATTATAAATACTAACTCTAACCCAGAAGGGTTCTTCCCTCAGTGACTCAAATTCTCATTATATCTCATATTAACTCAAATCTACAAGTCTTTTCTTGTTTTTGCTCTCTTTCTCTCTATAGCTGAAAATAGCCAATAGAGCGAAAGAGATTGCCAACACTTCTTTTTTTCTTGTTTTCTGGAGTCATATGGCGACCACAGTTAGTCACAGTACAAGTTCACTACCTCAGTTCTACTTTGATGAGAAATGGAAGCTGTCAAAGAAAGAAGGCTCGTCAAGAAGTCAATCCTCTTCTTCTACTACTACTCTCATGAAGACTTCCTCTGAGAAGAGGTGTTCTTTCACAAGGAAGTGTGCGAGGTTGGTCAAAGATCAAAGAGCTCGGTTTTATATCATGAGGAGATGTGTTACCATGCTCATATGCTGGCGTGAGTACGGTGATTCTTGAAGCAGATGATAAGAATGAGGAGATACATATATGTACATAAAAGATTGTTTGTTTTCATCTACTTTTGGTTCTGGGGTTAGATTCTTTTTTGAGCTCTGAGTCCTCTTTAATGGGGGGACGAGTTCTTAATGTGACTTTCAGTGCTTTGGAGGCATTAGTTGGGATACCAGAAAATGAAATGAGATAGTTTCTTCTATTTCACCGTTCTCTATGCTGTTCTTTGAAGTGATGAGTCTTCTCTTCTGATCTCTCTCTCTCTCTGTCTCTCGTTCTTTAACTCTTTGGACTCTGATGATAGAAGAGCAGCGAGATTCCTTCCACCATTGCAGTCAGCAGGTGGCTCTACGTGGATCTAATGTTCTTGATTTTACAACTCAATATTATTTTATATAATTTTTTATAAAAAAATTTAACATGGAATCATGCACGTTAATCGTAATCTCATCAGATGATGGATCAACGTGGGTAGGAGTATTTCGCCCTGTATTTTTAATTCTGTTATTAAAAAATTATTTCAACTTGATATCAACCTTAATAACAGCTATATTTTCTCATAATTACATCATAATTATGCTTACACTCGTAATCGCAAAGTAATCCGCAATTTACAATTTTACATCTGTAGCATAATCCACAATCTATCATATCCCCCTGCAAAATTGAATCTTGGACCAGGCTCTGGACCAGTTTGACCTCGTGTTGTACACAAAAATTGACTGCCATATTAGCAGTTATGATCAAGTAAATTACTCAGTCCATGTGAATGGTGTGATTGACCTTGGCTATGAGGGTATTCCCGTCCACGCATGAACTTTTACACTTGGGTTTCCTTCTGTTTTCCATACGGTAGTGGCGAATCAAGGTTCTGACCATTCATTAAAAAATGGAAACCCTTGGAAGCATAAAGCCTAATAAAGTAAGTAAAAGATAGCTGAGTTTTCAATCCTCTTTGGCCTTCAATGCACAGGTCAGAGTAGATTTAGGCATTTCGTTTAGAAGAACGATTTTTCTCAAGTTTCCATATTAGTACCTTTTTTTTTTTTTAATACATGGGAGGACCTAAGGGGTCAGTAAAAGAAATTACAAAAGTGCCTCAATTTAGGGCGGATGGAAAGGAAACAGATAGGGAGGTGGATTTCCTGCATTGCCCATCGACATGGCATAGGAAATTTCCCCGGCAGCTTCGTCTCGAGTGCCCAAATTGAGTGGAGGCGACTGTGGTCTCATTCTTCTTCTGTCGGCTTCGTCCTCAGTTAAGTGAGATGGGTAACTTTGGTGTATGATTGTTTCCCTTGGTGGCGCAAGAAAACTATGTTTTGCTAACAGATTCGCAGTTTCGTTTCTATGTCTGCGGATGAAAAGGAGGTCCAGTTGCTGGAAGCTCTGGATCTAGCGTTTGATCTTGAGGACTAGTGGAGGGGCAAATGGTGAGACGGTCGCCGGTTGTAAGAGATTAAACGCCTCTTTACAGTCAGTGTGAGCAGTCAATCGTGAGATCCCTTGTTCCTCTACAAAGGCCAATCCCTTCGATATCCCCCATAGCTCTGCGTCCAATAGGGAGCAGATTCCAAGATTGTGGGAGAAACCCATCAGCCATTTGCCATTTAGCTGTGCGATAAAACCACCGCATGTTGCTCGTCCAGTAGATCTAGTGACCGCTACGTCAGTGCAAAGGCAGTGGTGATCGAAGCGGGAAGTGGGCTGTGGTACATCCTCTCGTGTTTGGTCAGATAAGGTCATCTCGGTGTGCCTGGTTTTAAGAGTCTCAAAAGCTCTTTTATTTTCTTGGATTAATGCCTTGATTTTATTTTGCATGGCAATTCTCGGGATTTGCTTCTGCTGGAAGACTTGTTCATTCCGTGCGGCCCATAAGTTCCAGCGATTATCCAGACTAGTACTTGGTTGCTTTGAAATGGCAAGTTGGTCTATATTTCTAATTTTGTTCTTATATAGAAGGAACTCATACTAATAAAGTTTTATAAAAATCATTCCCGACAACTGGAGCTTCGTAGGAGCGCAGGAAGATTAGTATTTTGTAAATTCATAATGTGTTCGATCTTCTTGGTAACTAACGTAATGTACCTTTCAAAATTGATTAATTGAGCTTAAGCTCGGTTTGACCCTTTAAAAAGTTTTTCACCTAAAGTTCAAACTCAATCTAACTTATTGCTATTCTTATCTATAATTGAATCAGCAGACCTTTTTTTCTTCGTATCCTTCTGTGTTACTTATAACATTACACACCATGGTGAATAAATTTCCACCCACTTTAAATAATTGCTTACATCGTGCAGATTCGATTTGAAAGACCTCTCTATGAAAAATTTAATATACTATAACCTAACATATAAATTATTGGATCCTTAAAATACAGATTAAAAGTTAACTTCACTGCCAAACTGAACGAGTTTACCTTTAATAAATCAGTTTGAATAAGTTTTAGTGAAATCAATATAATTATCTATAGTATTGCTAAAATAATAATTGTTGTAACTAGATTTAACACTATATAAGTATTCCAATCTACATAATATTCGTAAGTATTAGAATTTTTAATATGAATAAAGTGTAGAATCCACTAATAAAAATTGAACTTAGGTCAACCATAGTCAAAATGACTAAAACTAGTTATTTGGTTGGTTGGCCCTTAGATCTTATAAACTCTTTAACATTTTCATGTTTAGACAATATGAGATATTCTAACACTCCCCCTCAAGTGCAACTAGGACTGGACATTCAGTTGTCACTTGAAATAAACACAATAATAACCGGACCAAGAAGCTAGAACTGAACATTCAAACATACAATCGGAAAATTAAGAATCTGGACCAAACTTGATCTGATACCATATTAAAATTTTTAATAAAGGTGGAGTGTTAGAATCCACTAACAAGAATTAAGTTTAGGTCAACCATTGTCAAAATGACTGGAACTAATCATTTAGCTAGTTAGCCTTTACTAGTTATAAACTCTTTAACATTTTCATGTCTAGTCAATATGAAATACTGTAACAGTAAAGACTCACCCTTATTGTAACAGTAACCATCTTTTAAGATAATCCCTAAATTCTTATTCTTGAACTGCATAATAATTCACCATCCAGACCATAACTCGCTATCATTTTTAACGTTAACCCTTACTGGGATAATAGAAGAAGAAAAGGACTACATAGTGCACAACTCTGGATGGCAACAGGTCAGGTCTAAATTGACTAGACTTTAAACCAGGCTCGGGCTTGAGTGCTCAGCCCAGCCCAGCTTGAAGCCGCAAAAAATAGGAACCAAGCCGTGGCCCGTTACCATCCCTATTCGCAACACTTACTATATGTTCCATTTTGGTCAAGAGTCATGTCAGGACTCAGGAACACACAAGCATTAGTATGATCAAGCACTTGAGCACAAATATGTAAAATGTGATTTCATATGCAATTGCAATCAAAAGACAAACATAATTCCTTCTAGCCTTCTCTTTTCTCTTTTTGATCCACAAGTATCTTCTCCAAGTTATTAAACGATTTTACTAACCACCAAATCTATTTTCGTCCGGTGCTACCTGCTTTTATAAACTTTGTTCCATTATCACACAATGGATTCTCTCTTACAGTCTGCCCACAAACGGAAAACTATGGAAAATCTTAATTTATCAGATGAGACCTCATTAAACTAATCTCCACTGCAAACTTTAACAATCTTACCAATTATGCACCAATCCCCCTTTCATTTCTTGAGTCAAAGGAATAACGTACCAAGAATGTAACTACCAAAGCAAAATAGACTTTCCATACTTGATGCAAGGAGGTGTGCACCTTGGACTCGATGTCGTATAGGTCAGTGATTGAAGCTATACCATGTAAGAAGCATCCAGGCCAAATTGCCCATTTTCTTGCCACCCAGATGCTGCCTTGAATTTACAAACTGGACACGTACCTTGTTGCCGCAGCCATGGGTCTATACAATTTGCATGGAACTGTAAAACGAGATTACACAGCTAACATTAGGTTCAGATTATTCTGCCAATAGATAATGCATAAAAGTTATAACCAAATCACCATATTGTACAGTATAGTGTAACTCTGTTGATTTGATCGACTACCAACGATTGCTGGAAGTTCGTTAGACTTTCGATTAGAACTTGGAACAAAAATGTTTTGGTGTGCAGTAACTTGAAAAGCCATTGGAGATCAATAATATAAATAAGCTGCTTCACGAAGTGGACAGGTAAGTCTTCACCGCGTTATTAGTGAAAAATGCCAAAATGTAGTGTCACATTTCTTTTCATTCATAAATTCACAACCAAACCCAGAGCCAACTTAATTCCCAGCCTTCCAGCCATAGGAGAGTACTGAAAATTTGAAACCTTAAACCATTATAGCAACGCTCTGCACTCATCATTCAGGTAAAAGATCAAGGGCCTACAACTATCAAAGTATGATGGTTTACGGGCTATTTCAATCAATCACTCACCTTGGGGAGATAGCTCAAATATGCCATTCGCGAAACTTTCTACAACCAATTAGAAAGTTCTACAAAGTTGAAATTAATTTAAAGAAGAATATGAACCTGATGCAAGCAAGGCAAAGTACGAATAAGTTCTCCCACATCAACTTGCTCCAAGCACACAGTGCAAGTAAGCTCATCTCCTGAAGCTTTCATGCTCCCAAGTGCATTGACAGTGTCTTGCTTCTTTTGCTGAAGAACAATTCAGTAAATCAAAATCAAACATTAATTCTCCAATGAAGAGACACTATAATTGAAAGTAACTGCTTGAAATGCAAATATTCATCACAATTCCATGAAACAAAAGGAAAAGTTTTATGCAACAAAAGGTGAAATCATATAGGTCACCTTCCAAGGAGTGTGACTATATTATGGCCAAATGAAATAATTCAACCACTCACATTATACTTAAATATCTGTCAAATTTTCAGGATATCTAACTCAAACATAATGAAGATGTAAATTCATACTACAACTTTTCAGAACAAGTTCTGGGAAGAGCTATAATGAATACAAGAAAATAGGAAATTTGTACCTCAGCTGATACAGAAGATGAGGCTTGTTGCATTGCAGAACCACTGTTTATTAAAAAAGAGGACGTGATAAGAGGAGGCAATGTCACATCAATATTCAGAAATGATTGAAACAATGCAACATCCTAAAACATTTCTGACCAATAAAAGAAAAGACACAGATGAATTCGAGCAAGTTTGCGTTGAATAAATAGAATAAACTGACCTTTGAAGTGGAGAAACATTGTGTTTATGTACTGGAAGTGCATTAATCTCTTCGTCAGTCATTGAAGCAGTGTTAGGAACATTATCAGCATCTAGTAATCTCAAAGTCTCGTAATCTACAAACAAGAAAATAATCTACATGAAGCAATTCATCTATGTAAAACAAAACACAATGGCCAAAAATTTGAAAATAAGGCTTCCATTCACATCTGTGAACTGCATCAGATATTAGATATCAACCAAAAAAAATCGCAATGTACCATTCTCTGAAAATTTTAGGTCAGCACTTAAGTACGGAATATAACCGCATATAACGCACCTAGGTCGTCAAATTCCCGATCCAGAAGTGCAAGCTGGAGTCTGAGACTTTGTAAACGCCCTCTAGTTGCAAGTGCAATGGATGGCGGCATATGCAATCGCAGCTCTGTGTGACCCAGAAGGCCACTGGCCATTGCAACATGCGTCTGAGACTGAGCTTGAAGTTGTTGACAGGTTGCATACATCCTCAGCATCGTTGCCATTAGGAAAACACCAAGCACAAGCCAAAGCTACATAAATGGAAATACCCATTCTAAAACTCATGAACCCACCAAACACCGCTCAAACACTAATACACCACTATCTACATTCTATGAGAGACGATACCAGAAAATTTGGGGACATCTGTTGTGAGTTCAATATCATGAATAACAATAGAACTGCCACAGACATCAAAAGAGGCCAGATTACAAATTAGGAACGTATCAGCAACCAGAAAATAATAAATTAAGGCATAAAAATCAACCAGAAAGATTTTAAGTAGTACCTGTAACAATAAAAACGAGAGAATTGGAGTTAACAGGACGAGTGGCATGAACTCGCTGATATATACATGAATTTTGATCGACACAAAGAACAAAGCAGCAGTAGAGAAGAAGTCATTAATGAAATTGTACGTATAATTACAATAAACTCAATTTCATCAGAATAAGACAACTAAAAAATTTAAAATTTGAAATTACCATATTTCGCCTCTCGGGAACAAATCCTTGGAAGCCATTTTCAGAATCGGCTCTACTTCCCCGAAATACAAAACTCATATTTATCCAAATTATGCGATTAACCAATTGCAGCTCCTCTGCAGTTCAAATGAATTAAATCAAAAACAAGTTTTTAAAACTCAAGTTACTAGGAACAACGTATTTCGTGAGATTAAAACGAAAATCATAGTAAAGAAATTACAGTTAACAAAAAAAAGGAAAAGAAGGATCATTTAATATGATTCCCGGCACTGATAACGAGTCCTTGATAGTATCAGAAGCTGGAAAAGAAAAAACAGAGCAATGGCTTACCGATCGGGTTGGATATAATCCAAAATAAGATCAATTCATAGTAACAGAGTGATTAAAAAAATTGATTAGGACACAAGTCGAAGTGGAGCGATTTGAGTCGGATGCGTTGGATTAGGCATTTTTCCTCTTCTTTCTGCCTGAAACCAACGCCTTCCCTCTTTAGCTTCGTGGGAATTCTGCATTAGCGCTATAAATCACTCGCGGGAATGAGCGAGACGGCGCCGTTTCCTCTTTGTTCTTTTAGACACTAGCATGTAGGGATAGTAATGGGCTGGTTTGGGCCCAGACTCACTCAGACTTGAACGACTCAGCTGACCACGAGCTTAACTTGGCTCTAACCGATTTATTTTAATAAAAAATGAATAAATGGTCATTTTTGTAATAATTGTCAGCTACAAATTCGATCTGTTCAACCTGACCGGGCCCTAACCCCGCCATATCGAACTTAGGGCAAATTACCGTCTCTAATCAAGCCCGAGAAACTTGTCGAGTCTAAATCAATCGAATTTGAATAACTCGAAGTCCAATCAAAGTATCAAACACAGACCCAATCCAATTATTTTCTTTTTCAATTAAAAGACTGAAATGAAAACTTTTTAAAAACTACCCAAATCTGACTCAAAAGTCAAAATCTAGTGAACTCAAACTGAGGTTGTTGACTTTAGCTCGTACCAAACTTGGGTCACATCACTATAACTTGGTTTGGAGAAACGTTAGCGTTTGAACCTGCTGAAATGATAAGTACTTATTCTCAATAAGTACTTGTGTATTTGGAATTGCTATTTTGGTAATTGTTGAAACGTAAAAATAGGTGTTTGGCAAGTGCGGTTGCGGTTACTGAAAAGAGATAAAATGACTAAAAAGCCTATTAATTTAATAAATTATTAATTGTTGTATAAATAATTAAAAAATATATTATTAATCATATAAATTTAAAATTATAAATAAGAAAATATTAAATTAAAATAAGAAAATATAAATAAAATAAATTTAGTAAATAAAATATTTCATAAAAAATATATTATTAGTCATATAAATAAACCAAACTAAACCAAACATACCCAAATTCCCGCCTAAGCAGGGTATGGGGAGGGTAAGATGTACGCAGTCATGCCTGTATCTCCGATAGAGATACAGAGACTGTTTCTTGTTCTTGGAAAAATAATCCCATGAATAATGGTCATACTTGCCATATGAATAACATTAAACTCAAGCTTGCCATTTGCTAATTATTTATGTGAAAATTACCTTGTTCAATTCCTTTTCTTTGACTATTTTAAAAATTTGATGGTCAATTTTCACTAAAAGATTCTGATTCACTATTCCTCTCCCTAGTCTGTATGCATATCCATAACCATGTTTACTCCCATATGTAAATTGTGTTTTTTCACTTCGCTTTATGTAATTGTTTTTGGATTTTAAGGATAACTTTTGATATTAAATCTTGTTGTACTAATACATCTTTTCTTATTATGATTGATCATTTCTTTTTGACATACTAAAGATCTACTTAACTTGCTCATCTATGGACATTTTGCTTATAAATTTGGATTCTTCATTTTGGCCACTATCACATAATTAAATTTCAAGTCGAGAGATCATATGTCCTTATCTATAAGTTGAACATCTTGTATAGTTTCACCAAGCCTTTTCATTGGATTCGCTAGTCCAAAGACTCTCATAAAGTATTCTAAAATGGATTTGTCATTGTCGGCTCCCATGAAAATTCTCTTCAATAACATAAGCATAATAGTTATGGCAAGAAGACATGAGAAGAAAATGAGGGCATTTTCGGTATATGGCTAAAATGACA
>JAOQMS010000003.1:33137460-33183010 GCA_027563885.1 Erythroxylum longipes | reverse complement strand
TCTTTTGAATATATTGTGGATAAATTCTTTATTGCAACTTGCAAGCAACAACTTGTAATTGAGTAGTTAACAGTTTCGTGATCTTCCCATGGCACGAGTGTTCAATATTTGGAGAAACCGGTAACCGTTATCTTTTTAATATATTGTGGATAAATTCTAGTGCAACTTGCAAGTAACAACTTGTGAGTTACGTACTTTGTGGAAGTTTATTAGCAAATTAAGTGGTAGATTTAAGTGACTCGATTTAAATGACCGTTTATGGATTTGAACTCTTAAATTTCGTCTGTTAGGGAAAATAGCAGATGTAATTAAAATGGAATAGAATAGCAGATATAAATAAAATAGAATAGCTTATCAAAAAATGCAAATTGTCATGAAAAATTATTATCTTAAGTTGAAAATTTCTCCTCTACTATGTAATAGGATAACGAGATCTAACTTCAGGGTTAATGCCTTATTTATCGACTTCAGTGCACTCCAAATAGTAGAGTAAGGATTGTCTTCAGGAATGAAAAGAAAAACAGACAATTGTAAAACAAACCAGATATATTTTTGATAAAAAACGAAGAAAGCTTAAAAATGTCCCTCTGATATGATATGTGAGACGTACGGAGAAAAATTAAAAGAAAACACAGTTGCGGGGTAATAAAAAAGAGCAGATGTGTGGGTATACATAGAAAGAGTGTTGCGTACGTTGTAACTGAAATAAAGAGGTATTTAGGTACAGTAACGTTACAAAAGTTCTTACCCATAAAGAGATGACCGTTGAATAATAATGAGGTTGATAACTTTTTTTTGATATCACGAGGATAATAATGTCGAGAAATCGAAGGGAATAAGTGTTGATCCAATAACACCAATGATTGTCCGCTAAGACGAGAAACAAATTGTAACAGTTTAGGAGAAAATAGGCAAATAACCAAAGAACTAAGTCTTGAACTTATTGTTTAAGACAATTGTAGGCAGAACTTACTAGAGAAATAAATACTCTCAAAATGTCCTGAAATCATGATTGCTTTAAAAAGATAGCCTAAATGTTCTCATAAGAGGGTGGCTAGCTCCTTACAATTACATAGGTAAGTCTATCAATTGTGTACCGCGCACACCATCCAAACTTGGGTTATGAAACTCATTAAGGATTAAATAATTCAACATCATCAAATGCAGTAAAGACATATTAGAGACAATGTACAAGTAAGTAGTCACCACTTAATTTCGTTTGATCCATTAAACTTGTTTTCTTAAAGACGGGTGTCCATTACAAGGTTACTACAAAACTAGACTTAACTTCATCCCTTTCGCATGGTCTGAAACTAGTTTCGTACTCAAAGCTTTTGTAAACAGATCCGCTAAGTTTCTCTCTGGCTTGACATAGTCTATAGAGATTACACCATGTCTAATTAAAGTGTACACAATTTTATATCTCAATTTGATATGTCTATTTTTGTCATTATATGTCTTGTTTTTGGCAACATGAAGGGCAGCCTGCGAATCACAATTAAGGAACACAAAAGGAATTAATTTTTTCCAAAGCGATATATCTGCTAAAAGATTTCTTAGCCACTCAGCTTCCCTTCCTACCAACTCCAAAGCCATAAACTCAACCTCTATCGTTAATCTTTTAACAAATGTTTGCTTGAATGATTTTCAAGACACTGCAACTCCTACTAAGGTACAAATATAACCACTGGTAAGGTGTATATTATTACTCTCTATAACCCAGTTATCATCAGAATACCCCTCCAATACAGGAGGATGACCACCAAAAGATAATTCATAATGCACAATACCTTTCAAATATCTTAAAAAACAAATCAATGCATTCCAATGCTCTTAACTAGAATTATTAGTATACCTACTAAGTCTACTCACACAGTATGCAATATCAGGATGAGAATAGTTCATTAAGAACATCATACTATCAAAATTTTTAGCATACTCAGTTTGGTTTACACTATCACCAAGATTTTTCTTTAAAGTTACATTAGCATCATAAGGAGTCTTGACTGGATCAACATTATAGTAACCAAACTTCTTCAAAATTTTCTGAACATCATGAGTTTGATTCAACCTAAAACTAGAGTTAGTCCTATCAACTTTAATTCCTAAAATAAAGCCCACAAGTCCAAAATCTTTCATATCCAAAGAAGACTTTAACAAACTCTTGATAGTATCAATGACAGATAAACTGGTACAAAAAATAAACATATTATTCACATAAAGAGTTATGATCACACAAGCATTGATGTAAGATTTCACGTAAATGCAATAATTAGAATCACAAGAGGTGAAACCATGTTTGAAAATCTCACTTTCAATTTTCTCATACCACTGTTTGGGAGCTTGTTTAAGTCCATACAAAGACTTAACTAACTTATACACCTTTTGTTCTTAGCCAGGTACTCTCAGTCTCTCGGGTTGGGCCATATAAATTTCTTCATCTAGATCACCATTCAAGAAAATTTTCTTAACGTCTATTTGGTACACATGAAGCTTAAATATCGAGACATTAGCAAACAACATCCTTATAGATGCAATTCTAGTAAAAGGAGAGTAAGTATAAAAAAAGTCTAATCCTTCATTTTGTTTAAAGTCTTTAATCACAAGCCTTGCCTTGAACCTCTCAGTGGTTCCTTCATGTTTCCATTTCTTTTTGAAAATCTATTTACACTCAAAAGGCTTACACCCTTGAGGTAGATCAACTAAAACTCAATTTTTATTAGACATGATTGACTTTAACTCAGTATCTATAACTTCCTTCCAAAAGGTAGCATCTACAGATCTTATAGCTTCCTCATAAGTTTTGAGATCTTCCCCAATAATATAAATCACCACAAAATTGTCACCTATCTCCTCAGGTTTTTTTACCACAAAGAAAGTATAAATTCATAATCAAAACGGATGGGTATTTTAGCTCTTTTATCTTCTCTTTGGTTTAATATATTTTCGTCTTCCTCTATGCCATCATTAGTAGAAAAACTAGAGACAAAATCTCTAAGAACTTGCATAGTCACCTTTATAGGAAATATATTCTCAAAGAATACTGCATCTTTCGACTCCATAATTGGTCCATAAGTATTAGATTCCTCTTTCTTAACCATAAATCTATAGGCAATACTATTAGATGCCAATGGTCTTAGGCCTAATTTTCTTCCTTTTATGTTCAGGTAAAGCAACCTTAGCAAGACACCCCCACACTTTTAAAAAACGCAAGTTAGGTGGATAACCTTTTCAAATTTCACAAGGGGTTTGATCTAGTTTCTTATGAGAAACTCTATTTAGAACATAACAAGCTGAAAGAATAGCTTTCACCCACATAAAATCCGGTAATCCTGAGGAAATCAACATTACATTCATCATGTCTTTGAGTGTTCCATTTTTCCTCTAGGCTATTCCATTTTTTTCAGGTGTATAAAGGGTTGAAAGTTCATAAATAATCCCAACCTTTCTACAACAATCAGCAAGGAAACTAGTGCTATACTCACCACCTCGATCAGACCTTAATCTCTTAGTTTTCCTTCTCAGTTGGCTTTCAACCTCATCTTTGTACTTTATAAACACTTCCTCTGCATCACTTTTATTTTTTAATAAGTAAATCTTAGTAAATCGAGAACAATCATCCACATAAGTAATATAATATCTCATGCCTCCTTTACTCTCACTATTCTTAAAATCACCCAAATATGTGTGCATCAAATCCAATAATTGTGACTCTTTATCGGTCACTGACTTAAAAGGTTTCTTAGAGTGTTTAGCCTCAACACAAATTTGACATTTTTCTATTTCATTAGTGATCTGGTTAGGCAATAAGTTTAAGCTTTGCATCCTCTTAATTGCCCTTATATTCACATGCCCAAGTCTAAAGTGTTATAAGTTTAGAGACTCAACAATATAAGTAGAAGAAGTAGATTCATTTCAACGTCAAGTACAAACAAACTCCCATTACAAAATCCTTTACCAACAAAGTTCCCATTCTTAGTAAGAACTAGCTTATCATAGTCAAAAGTAAGTTTAACACCATATTTGTTAAGTAATGCTCCATAAATCAAGTTTCTATAAACATCAGGAACAAATAAAACATTTTCTAACACCAACACGTTTCCATAACTGAGTTTGAGAGTGACATTCCCAACTCCTTAGACAAGAACTCTACTGGAGTTGCCCATGTATACAAATTCACCATCACCAACATCATTAAACTCTTTGAACAAGTCCTTGTTGGTGCAGATATGGCATGCGGCTCATGTGTCAATGATCCACTCAACCAAATTTTCAGCAAGGTTGACTTTAGACACCACAACAGTAATGATCTTCTTGTCATCACCAGCTTCGACCATATTAGCTTGAGACTTACTAAAGCTCTTCTCATTACCCCATTGGTACCACTTCTATTTTCCTTTCCTGAACTGTCTTGGTTTCCATTGGTCCTTCTTCTCATGGTTGATTATAGCATGGAAAAAAGCAGCAGGATAGCCTGACTTGTGGCACCACTAACAGTCACCGTCAATCCTTTTAACTTAAACTGATCGTGCTTGTTGTTATTGAAATACTTGTTTTGTCCACCATTCTTCTTGAAGTTATTTACATTTCTATGTTATATCACATTAGCCTTAACAGTAGGGTCAAGGGTGAGAGATTTGGTCTTATCTTGTGTATGATTGACACCCTTAATCTTTATATGCCTTATCAACTCTTGAAGCTTCATGTCTTTCTTCTTATGCCTTAACTGGTTTTATACTCATTCCATAAAACAAGCAGTTTCTCAATAAGGCATTAGCTTAAAACAACTCATACATGTTTATACCCTCGACAAGGATTTTAACAACTAAGTTTTTATACTCGTGTAATTGGTCCATAATGGGCTTATCATCAATAACGGTAAATTTTAATCACCTAGCAACATTTCTTAATACCGGCGTCATCCGTCCCATATTTCACTTCTAAAGCATTCCAAATTTTCTTAGCAGTTTTGTACTTGCAGTAGGTATCAAACAACGGGTTTATCACATGGTTGAACAACACCCTTAACAGTATAGTTATCCTTAGTTGTCTTAGGATCGATGTTGTCATTAGGAATTTTTTGAAACAGTACATAATCAATTTCATATTGTTGAAAGTAAAACAAAATTTTCTCATACCATCGTTGAAAATTTCTCCCATTTAAAGGTTCTAATCTAGTTAGGTTAGGTATAATCCTTTGGGCTACAGTGATAGGGCCAAAACCTATTTGGAAAAGAGAAAGTGCAGCACATACATTAGTCTCATTCGTAGACGACATATTGAATTCGGTAATAGAGATATCTTACACAAAACACTCAAGTAGCAGTAAAAACATAGCAATATTTTGATATAAACACACAGTAGCACAACCGAAAGAATTGCTGACAAACAGTATAAAAAGCGCAATAATTTCCAACAATCAGCAGCAATTCTGACAAACAGTAGGCAGAACATAATAAATATGATAAAGAGTAAGTAGAACAACACAATTTTCTGAATTAGCTTGTTAGCGAAAATAGTAGATATAATTAAATCTAAACAACTTATCTGAAAATGAAAGGCGTAGTGAAAATTCACTGTTCTAAGTCGAAAATTCCCCTTCTACGGTACAACAGGACTATGAGATCCAACCTCAGGGTTAACATCTTCTCCACCAGCTTTGGTGTACTCAAAAGGGTAAATAGGAACTGTTTGTGAATGAAAAGAAAAATAGACAGAAGCAGAACAGACCGGATATATGTGTGACAGAAAACAAAGAAATCGTAAAGGTGTCTGCCTTGTATGATATGTGAGACGTATGGAGCAAAATTAAAAGAAAACACAACTGTAGGGATAATCAAAATAAAGCAAATGTGTGGGTATATATAGAAAGAGTGTTGCCTACATTGTCACTGAAATAAAGAGGTATTTAGGTGCATTAATGTTATAAAGTTATTACCCATAAAGAGATAGAACGTTGAATAACAATGATGCTTATAACGTTTTTTGATATAAAGAGGACAATAACACCAACATCATCTAAATGGTGCTTGTAGGTATCTAATATATTTCTATTCTAATTGATTGTCCTACTTAAACTTAAAGTTAAGAATGACAATAATTCAAGTTAGAATTAAGATTAGCATTGGTTGAATTATTATATTAGCTTATTATAACAAAACGACGTTGTTTCAATAAAAAAAGTAAGTCAATTTGTAAGCTCAAGTTTGATTTCAAAGTTTAACTAAAATTTTGGTCAACTTAGGCTGAACTAGCCTATAGCTAAATTGATGACACTATTTAGACAATAATCCTAAGTAAAGATGACAACAAGTCAAGCGTACTATCGATTTGACCCAACATTCACTGCACATGTCCTAAAACTCAACTAGGCTCATTGTGTCATTCATATTCGCTTGAATTTTACTGAAAACTATAATTTTGAACTTTAGATCAAGCTTAAGTTCTGCATAATATCTAATCCAAATTTAATTTGTTAATTTCAAGCTGACTTAAATTAATATTGTCATTCTCAATCATAAAGGACTCAAGTTTGATTCAATTTTTTCTATGTCAAGGCCGAACTCAAGTAGAGATGTCAATGAGTTGAGTCAGGTTTGAACTGCTCCTGTCCTGACCTGACTTATTCCTAGGCTGTCGTGATTAAGCTTATGGCTTGACCGATTATATATTTTTTTAAAAAATCGGTTAAAAACGATGTTGTTTTGACAAAACGGTTAGGTCACGGGTCGACTCTAGCCAACCAATAACTTGATTAATCCTGGCCAAAATTTGACCGAACTGGACAAGCCAGATTCTTTTTGCCATCCCTAAACTCAAAGCCCTTCAGAAAATGTTGTATAAAGATTTAATTAACAAGAAAGATTCCTAGAAATCGAGCCAATTACTGGAAAACCAGCAGAAAGAGTAAATCAACTACTAGAAAACTTACACTATTTTCTTAGCAGACAATCCATAAATGAAAATTAAGATAACATAAACCCGTTACAAGGCTGACAGTAGCCAACTTCCAAAAATTTTAGGTTGATTGGACTTGGTTTTTCCAACAATAACAACTTAAATAACACGGCCCAAGATTCAGACAAATGACCAGTAAACTATTGACATGTTAGGATGTTAGAAGTCTGACAGGTTTGGTCTGGTCTACCATAAGGAGCTGACATCGAAGGCCCAAGAAAAAGAATAACCTTCTAAATCAAGAGCAGAAAGACCAATCATCAAATCTGAATAATAGCTACAGATTGGCTTCATAGAATAGTGGAGACAAGCGTGCTAAGTTTCGATCATATATTTTTACTCCTTTTTCAATTTTATTATATGATCTTAAATTGTATAAAAATACATTTTATGATATCAAAATTAGCAGAATTATATAAATTTGATTATATGCATAATAATAAATTATTTAATAATTTATATTAAAATAATTTAGCAAATAAATAAAAATTATATGTTAACTTAACAATATTATAAAAGATGATAATCTCAATTTTAAGAATGGTATTTCAATTCGAATTTTACTCAATTTAGCTTTTTCTTATTCATAATTAATGAACAAATTCTTAATTAACTAAATTTTAAATTAGGCTGGAATTTTATTCAATGGATGAATAATTTTATAATTAAAACTATTATTTTAATATGAAATTTAATTAAGTTTCGAAGCTTAAATTTAATAGGAGTGAACATGAGCTTAAACTAGTAATTAAATTGTGTTTTAATTTAATTTAACTTAATTTGAAAACAATAAATTAAATCTGAATTTATGAAAATTTAAATTAAAGTCTCACACCTCGACACATTTGCAGGTTTCGAGACAACAACACGTAATTTAAATGGTTCCGTTCTGATTCATGCCTGTAACGTGCGTTCTTGAGGTAGGGCATCGAAATCACAAGAGAAGAGATTATATAAGTTAATACATGCAATGTTCGTGGATGAATCTTGAGTCCTCAGATACTTTTAAGGCAAATCTGGTTTTTGCCGCTTAAGATAAATAGGTAAACCTGAGCACTCAAAATCATGTGACCTCCTAACTCTGCACAGCTTCACGTGCCTAGAAAGCCAACTTTGTTCATTACTGATTAGAATATAGCAGGCAAAAACTGAATCAGATATGGACCTGGATATAACTAGTGCTAGACATGTAATCCCTTTCACTGGAAGAATTAAAAGGCATCTATTTGCTACTTGTTTAGTTGTTTTGCTGGGTAGGGGTATTCCGAATAATTTTCTATAAAGTTCTGATAAATATTTAAGAATTTATGTATTTTAAATAACTTATTTAATAAATAATAAATTTAAAACAAAAAATAAGATTGGCTCGAATTTCATTGTTTTACTTGTATGTATAAGACAAAGACAAAGATGGTGAATAACTATTTTTGGAAGTTAGGTCAATAGAATTAAAATTCTCAAATGTTCTTTTATCAAGACATATGACAGCAACAACTCACAAAACCTGGACCTGAGAAGCGTTTGCAGAAGTATGGGACTTTATGGTAAGTTTTAATCTCCGAAGCTTAGGCTTGGTTTAGGGGAGTGGTGACAGTTGGTAACTTGCTGAAATCAACCTTCTGAAATCATAAGTATTTATTTTCAATAAGTACTTATATGTTTGAGATTGCTATTTTAGTAACTACTGAAGCGTGGAAATATGTGTTTGGCAAGTACGGTTGAGGTTGCGGTTGCTGAAAAAAGATAAAATGACTAAAAAGCCAATTGATTTAATAAATTATTAATTATTGTATAAATAATTAAAAATATATTATTAGTCATATAAATTTAAAATTTAAAATTATAAATAATAAAATAATAAAATATAAATATAATAAAATTAGTAAATAAAATATTTTATAAAAATATATTATTAGTCATTTTAATTAAGAGTATGATGGAAAATAATACTTGTAGTAAAGGTTATTAATAGAGAGTAAAATTTCTTCCTTATAAGTAGTTTCTTACCGTAACTTTTTTTTGCTTATTGATTTCTGCGATGATATCGCACTTTTCTTCAACATTCGGTTGTTCACCACAGATTTAAACATATGACTGTGTTTGAAAACTGTGGTGAATAAGTACTTATCCTCATAACACCGCAGATCCTAGTACAATCTTAATATGAAAAATGCATAACCCCGAGTTTAATTTGAAATTTAATTAGTTCTGATTTATTGATTTTGAATTAAATTAATATAAAATTATTAAATTTATTTTATTGATCCGGTACAATTTATTAATTAAGTATTTTAAATAAATCATCAACCAAATAATGAATTCAACTCAACTTTATAGATAATTAGAACGAATCTTTTGCTGATTTTACGTCAAGGCAAGCAGCCAAGCAGGCCTTGTTATTTTCGGACAAGAACGGCCATTCAGTGGGTGATCTCAATGCTTTGAACCAGTTGCGTTTGGAAAAGCACAAGACTTTAAGCAGACAAGTGATCGATTATGTGCCGTGAAGTCGACTTGTGTTAAGGTGACTCCAAGCTTTCAGACTCTTCATGTAAATCAGATTAGTCGTCCATATCACGCGCGCGTATAAATCTCTTAACGTATTATTATTTACAATAATATTAAGTATATTATAACATTTTTATTATTTGATTTTAATTTTAATCATTATAATTTATGTTTTATAATATTATTTAACTATCTTAAATCTTTTTATATTTTGATAAATTTATTAAGTTTTATTTTAAATTTCATAAGGTTTCAACATGATGTTATTTAAAAAATATAAATATAAATAATAAAATACAACGAAATGAATTGTATAATAAATAAATACAAAAAATAAGTGGTAATTTTTAAAATAAAAAATTAAAACAAAAAATTTGTAAAATGAAATTAAATGTGATTAGGACACTAATATGAGTTAGAGGACTTAATATTGAATATTGGAAGTTGACCTGGCCGTCTACATAACTCCTACACTTACATTTATTCCAAATACAAACAAACTGCAACTCCAACTTCTTGACTTTGTTCCAACTTGTTTACAATGTAGTTCTTGATATATTATATTATTTAAAAATTAATATAAGATATGTGATATACATCATATGTTACCAATTAAAAAGTTTTAAGTTTAAATCGATAAGAAATTAATAATTTGAAAGATAATAAGTTAAGAATAAAAATACATTATAAATTATCACATATACTTAAATATATAAATCATTTGCTAGATAATAAATATAAAATATTTGTCAGTTACTCTATATTATGAATGATTTTACATTTTTATAATAAAAATTTAGAGATTTTATTTTTCAGAGAATAGACAGTTATAAAGAGGTAAGATTATTAAATGGGATGATCTACAAAAGTATCTTCACCCTTTTGATTTCACAGAGTTCATTTGCCGGTCAAATCCTTTGTTTCACTTACTCTATTATAACTTTGTTCCATTAAATCTCATCCATATATGTATGTAAGGTCAATATAAATATGTGGATAAGATTTAATGGAATATAATAAGAATATCATAATAGATACAAGAGATTTGATCTCGTTCATTTGTGAAATGCCTTTAAAATAAGCACAAGCACAAGTTATATACTATAGAAGCATTTAATCTTTAATTACTAATGTCCTAACCAGATGATAAAATGGAGTTATTTATTTCCAAATTTAGAAAAAGCTTAAAAGCTGTATTAAGTGGCAATTACATAGTAATACAGCTATTATACAAAATTAAAAAAGGAAGAATTAAAACCCTAACTCCCAGAGGGGCTTGTACCCTTGGAATCGATCATCGCGGTCACTTCTGAAATCCAACGGTCCAGATCTGTCCACCACTCCTGCCTATCAGTCTCCTCTTTCAGTTCACCCTCTGTCTTTATCGGACCAATCTCTCTCTTAAGAAGCATGGCAAAAGCCACCACCATCCTCGATCATCTGCAACACATGACCATCTCTAACTGATCTCTGTATTTGCATCCAAATTTAAGATCTTAACACGGAAACCAGTATTTCACGCACAATCACTACTTGGGTTTCGCCCTTTTTTCTTTCGTTTTTGATTTTTTTTTACACATAGATTATTGGTTTTGACTTTTGAACCATTTCATGGAGAAATCAACTTATTTGAGCTTAGATTAAGAAACCTAGTTCTTACTTGTCAGATTCAACTGAAGTTTTAGTATAAAGATTCAATCTTTCACATTCGTATCTAATGATCACAGATACATACCGGAATACATTACACGATATCTCAGTCCGATCAATGCTTAAGAACGAGGATTTGGGAAATCTTATCAGAGAGCAAAGGTTACAACAAGAGGCAGCAACCGAAAGAGAGAAAGAACTCAACATTTTCCGAAGTGGGTCAGCCCCACCTACAGTGGAAGGGTCTTTGAGTTCATTTGGACGGTTGTATGATTCTGCAGCCATACACGGCATCAGAAAGAGCAATGAATGCGGTTTTTTGAGAGAAGAAGAGATAAGGTCTGATCCAGCTTATGCTAATTATTATTATTCTAATGTGAACTTGAATCCTAGATTGCCACCTCCTCTTGGTTCGAAGGAGGATTGGAGGTTGGCACAGAAATTACATTATAGTAGTGATGGTGTTGGGGTCAATTCTGTTGTTGGAGATGGAATGAAAGAAAGCAAAGCTGGTTATGGAGAAGCACAAAGGTCTCTTTTCTCTGTGCAGCCAGGATTTGGTGAAGGGAAGTACGAGAACGGGAATGGTGAGAGTGTGGAGTGTGGAGGAGGTGGGCTGATAGGGTTGCCGAGTTTGTGTCTAGGAATGAGGCAAAAGAGCATTGCAGAGATGATTCAGGTGAAGTTTGGAACTACCATTGTCCCTTTTTTTTTTTGTATTTGTTTGTTTCCTTTCTAGTTTTTATGTTTGTTTTTGGGTTGATTTGTCTACTGAAACGTTTCTCACAATACCTATTATTTTTATCCTTTCCTTTATATGTTGAGCAAATCATCTTTATTTCATATGTTGTTGTCAATTATTGGCTCCAATGCTGTTTTACATACTTCCTCTTTTAGGTAAATGTCTTGTCTGTTTTATTGGTTTGGTTTTTAGATTCTTAGAAATCATTAGTTGATGTTGGGTGCAATCAAGATATTTTGTGTTCAGGCATGTAATGTTTAGAAAATTACCAATTCTGAGCTTTCAGATGCATTCTGATATGAACTCTTTTTTTTTTCATTGAGAATTGTGAGTGTAATAGCTGAGATGATAGGAGTATATCCATGTACTTTCTATTCATATGTTTATTAATTTCTGGAAGCCTAAGTCTGATTACTATCTTTGGATCAGTCATTTATACATGCTATTCTTGATATCAACCAGGTCAAGAACTTCTGTGTATTTCTTTTAGTTATCTTGGTCCCTGCTTTTGGCATTACAGTTTTGCTTTACGACGCAGGATGATTTGGATCATGTAAAACCCATCTCAAGGCATCCTTCACGACCACCAAGCCGCAATGCATTTGATGAAGGCATAGATGTTTTTGAAGGCCATTTTGCTCATCTTCGTCGTGATTCAGTGTCTGATGATATTTTGTACAATGCAAATAAACAGGGTGGGTCTCTGAACCCAAATACTGGTTCATCAGCTTCTCTTAGTTATGCTTCTGCTGTAGGTAACTCATCACGAAGTGGTACACCTGACCCTCAGCTCATGGCTAGAGCTCCCAGTCCTCACATTCTACCCATTGGAGGAGGCAGCACAAGTTCTGTGAATAGGAGGGGTGGGAATGGTTCAAATATATTTAGTGGGATTTCATCAAGTTTGAGTGAGTCTGAGTTGGTTGGTACTTTTTCGGGGCTAAATCTGTTGACAGATCAGATTGTTGATGGAGAGACCCACTCACATTCACATACCCAAAATGGAATTGATGATTGCCAGAACGCCTTCCGTATGCTAGGCAACCATAAGAACATCAAGCAACAGTCATATGTGAAGTCTGTTCCTTCCAACTCTTACATAAAAGGACCTGCTATGCCAAATCTTAGTGGCAGAAGTGGCTCTCCTCTTACGCATCCAAATATGGATAACATTTATTCTTCTTTTGCGAACTATGGCTTAAACGGGTATCATATTAATCCTTCATCTCCGTCTATTGTTGGAGCTCAGTTTGGGACTGGGAACTTGCCACCATTATTTGATAACACTTTTGCTGCATCTGCCATTGGTGGAAATGGCTTGGATGCTGGATCCTTGGGTGCATTAGACCCAAATCTGATGGCTGCTGCAGTGGAATTGCATAACCTTAGCAGAGTTGGAAATCAAAGTGGAGGTAATGCTGGTTTTCAGGATCCCCTTATGGATCCGCTTTATCTGCAGTACCTTCAATCCAATGAGTATGGTGCTGTCAACGAAGCTGCAATTGATAGGGAATACCTGCGTAATCCATATATGGACCTTCTACAAAAGGGTTACCTTGGAACCTTGCTTGCACCCCAAAAATCACAGTATGGTTTGCCCTACCTTGGCAAATCTGGTATCTTGAGTCATAGTTTTCATGGAAACTCGGCTCTTGGTCTTGATCTGTCTTATCCTGGAAGTCCATTAGGGGGACCCCTGCTTCCACATTCTCCTATTGGATCAGGTAGTCCAGTCATGCAGAGTGAAAGAAATTTGCTTTTTTCATCTGGGATGAGGAATCTTTCTAGGGGTCTTGTTGGAGGCTGGAACTCAGAATCTGGTGGTATCCTAAAAGAAAATTTTCCTTCTTCTTTACTGGATGAGTTCAAAAGCAATAAAACTAGATGCTTTGAACTTTCAGAAATTGCTAGTCACGTTGTCGAGTTCAGGTATATCTTCATTGTTGCACTCTTCATTTCTTTTAGTTTGGGCCTCCTGATATGTGATCATCTTCGCTCTATATCTTCAATGGACAGTGCTGATCAGTATGGGAGTCGATTCATTCAACAGAAACTTGAGACTGCTACAATAGAAGAGAAAAACATGGTCTTTTCTGAAATTATGCCCCAGGCCCTTTCTTTAATGACTGATGTGTTTGGTAATTATGTGATTCAAAAGGTATTTTCTGGCAGTAATTGATTTATATAATATTTTATTCAAGTCATGTGATGAAATAGTTGCATTCAGACTGACGCATCCGAAAAGAAAGCTGGAATAATATAACACTGGCTAAGTTCTTTTTGTCCTACAGTTTTTTGAACATGGTTCTACATCTCAAATAAGAGAACTGGCTGACCAGCTAACTGGGCATGTGCTGACCCTTAGCCTTCAAATGTATGGCTGCCGGGTGATCCAAAAGGTATACTTATGTAATGACTCGACTAGGTATACTTATGTAATGACTCAAATGTGACATTTCTTTGTACAAATGGCAGACATTATGCATATCACAATCTTTTCCCGTAGAAAGGCTGTATATTTGATTGTTTATGTGCTACGGAAAAGTGTGCATTTCTATGTAAGACGTGTGTTGAGCTTATTAATTATATCTACTTTTGTATTGTACAGGTGAAACTTTGTTTACTATCTGTTGGCTAATAGCAAAATTACATATTAAATTTTGCTATCAGATACCCGAATTTTACTTTTAGCACATGTTGGTTTAACTTTCAGGCTATAGAAATAGTTGAGCTGGATCAGCAGACTAAAATGGTGAAAGAGCTCGATGGTCATATTATGCGATGCGTACGTGATCAGAATGGAAACCATGTCATCCAGAAGTGTATTGAATGTGTACCTGAAGATTTTAGACAGTTCATTGTTTCAACATTTTATGATCAAGTTGTCACATTATCCACCCATCCATACGGTTGTCGCGTTATACAGGTTTGTAATTTTCAGTCTCACAATTGCATGAATCTGCATATGCTTTACCTGTTAAATAGATTCACGTTATCCGCAGCTTCAAAGGTAAGTACTGTAATTTGTCAACAATGTTTTCTTACAGAGAGTTCTGCAGCACTGCCACGATGCTAAGACCCAGAAAATAATGATGGATGAAATATTGCAAGCTGTTTGCATGTTGGCACAAGATCAATACGGAAATTATGTTGTACAGGTTTGTCTACGATTGTGAATGTTTTTTCATCTTGACAGAAGCCTGGCAGTGA
Source organism: Erythroxylum longipes (assembly GCA_027563885.1). Taxonomy (NCBI): domain Eukaryota; kingdom Viridiplantae; phylum Streptophyta; class Magnoliopsida; order Malpighiales; family Erythroxylaceae; genus Erythroxylum; species Erythroxylum longipes. The sequence goes on along the minus strand of JAOQMS010000003.1, from coordinate 33,167,943 downwards.
TATAGGATGTTAACACAAGGTGTAGGATTTTAAAGCATGACCTCCTCTGGATGGAGTGACAGTCCACAATTTTCATAGCTTAATCATTTTCCAAGCCTCACCACCAGTCTAAACCTGCACATAGATGCTGAATTACTAACCGATGATATGAAACAGAAATTTCGTTGCCACCATCAACTGTAGAATATTTTACCCACCTTCTCCATAAATGTTACTTGGTTTTTACATGAATAGTTGGTTTATTTTCATATGGGAGTTTGACAGTTGTTTCTATAAAATGTTGCAGCACGTCTTGGAGCATGGAAAACCACATGAACGATCTGCTATAATTACTAAGCTAACTGGGCAAATAGTTCAGATGAGCCAACAAAAGTTTGCGTCCAATGTCATTGAAAAGTGTTTAACATTCGGTACTCCTACAGAAAGACAGGCCTTGGTTGATGAGATGCTTGGTACTACTGATGAAAATGAGCCTTTTCAGGTCTGTGATTATACTTTGAAAGCTTCTAAACCTGTAGATTTTTATTTTGTTGCCCTATCATCTATTGCCGCTTTGTCTTTATGTTTACCTGTTTAGCCCGGGTTGTTAAATTTCCATTCTATATGATCTTCTCAGATCACCAATCCGTACTTTTCCTCCACCTTTTTCCCTTCACAACCCTAATGATATTCTTTTTAGCTCTGAGTATGAAATATCCTATATTTTCCTCTTAAAGTAGGTGACTAAATGTCCATCTCCATTAGTGCATGGTTGCTCTAATGTTTGTTACGAATGCTCTCATTCACTTCATATGACACGGTTCTTGATTTTCCTTTCGATACTGGGTGCAACTAATGTAAAAATTGTTACAAATTTGAAATATCAAAGCTCTTTCCATGTATTTCTGTGTTCAATCTTTTGCAGGTCATGATGAAAGATCAGTTTGCAAATTATGTTGTACAGAAAGTGCTGGAAACTTGTGATGACCAGCAACTTGAAATAATCCTCACCCGAATAAAGGTTCACTTAAATGCTTTGAAAAAGTATACGTACGGGAAGCATATAGTTGCACGTGTAGAGAAACTCGTTGCAGCCGGAGGTAATTATAATTCGGATACGACTAATGTAAAGATTTTTTTTTAAAGTAAAACTAACTATGATTGGCATAATGTCATTGCAGAAAGGAGGATCAGTGTTCTGCATCCAGCGGCATAAATGGCATAGAACTGTACAGCTAACTGAGGAAATAGTATGAGCTTCGCTTTCTTCCTTCTTACTATGTCCAGAGGCTGCCCTGTTTAGTTACTTAAATGAACAGGAGCTGTATGAAAATAAAACTGTTGCTATATACTTAAAAGTTGTACATTGTTAGTTTGAGGCTATACCTAGAATCAAAGCTAGCTGAGGCTCAGATGGTGAAGTTGCTGTTCCTTGCAGAGACTGAAGTTACTTTACAAGTTTTAAGGGTTGTATAAATAGAGAAGGTAGTACAGTTTATATTCCAATTTGGAGACTGGAAAATTTCTTACGTATGGATCCTTTTTTTTCTTTATCTTATTTGAAGGGCCTTTTGTTTTCCTGATTCTATTTTCTTGTGAGTGTGATTTGCCTCTTGGTTAAGAACTGTTTACCTCTTCAAAGTAGGGGTGGCGACTGAAACCGGCCATGATCAAGCTGAAACTTGAAAGAATTTCGAGTCCAACCCTATCGTGCCTGATTTAGCCCGTTAATTTTGAGTCACTTGTACTTTATTTTTTATAATTGGTTGGATTTGAAAAGAGGTTGGCAATGGTCGGGTCAAGTTAAGTTTGTCTCTAGCCCGGTATGGCTCAATCCTCAAGAAGCGACTCGAGCCTGTTTAGAAACTCGATCAAGCTCGACTCTTGAATTTTTGAAACTTAAAAATTTAAATGATGTATTGGAGAGAGAAATTGTGTTGAAGTTTAGCCAATTCCAGTTTGATCTATTGATTTTACGTGGTTTTTTTTTTTTAACGAAGAAATTTGTAGTCGTTATTTTTTAAATGTGCACGGGATAAATTTTCGACAACCAGGTATTTTGTACTAGACAAATTCTATATGATAAGCTTGATCAGGAGAACGTAAATAGAGGATTTGAATACAGGACTTTTTAGTTCCATGCCTTTTACTCTGTCAATTCGACTATTCTTTAAGAAGTTTCTTATCTAAAGATGTTAGACTTAATTTGACAAATTTATTTGGAAAATTTTCCAAGACGAAGTTCAGACGAAATTGGTTTAATCCATTGGTTTCGTAATTTTTTATCACCTTTACTCCAAAAATGGTGCCAAAGGAAATATTCAAAGGCTACTCTTTTCACGTCTAAACAACCACTAAAGGTAAAAATGGTAGAACTAGAAGCAAACCATTTAACCATAGAATCAAGCAAATGACGATCAGATTACAAATTGAATTGTTGCTTGATTTAAATTCATTAATGATCAAATAATTTATTTTTTTACCGCACACCTCAAAGCTAATGTTCTGAGTTTGAGATGTTTTCATCTTCTTGGAAATTTGGTCAGTACTGTTTAGCTGGAGGTGATGATTAATCTATTCTTATTTAAGACAAATCAAGTACGAGAGCATGTAACGTAAGGAAATCCAAGGAAAACTGGGAAACTTCGTATCTGTTTTTGAGAGAAAAACCATTACAACATACCTGTCATGAACCAACATCACTCAGCCGGTTCACTGTGGCATTTTCCGGTCACCGGCTGGCTTTATTTTCGATTCAGTCTCAAACCTTTTCCGGCTCTTTCGCAAGGTAACCGGGAAATCCGGTTTCTCCTACCTTAAAAACGGTCCAGTTTCATTGTCTAATCGAATGACCCGGTAAAAACAACCAAACCGGCTAAACCTTGCCCTAACTGGTCCGTCCGGTTATCCAAACCTCTTGTTTTTGTAGACCGCCTCAACCCCCTCGACTCGGTTCTTTTTTCTCAACGATTCGTCTCAAGCAAAAAAAGAACATAACATGCAACTCAAGTAAGTTCTTAGTTTTCGTGTGTTCATGTCTATGGTTCTTACTCTCGTGTTGTTACAACAATTGAGGCTTATATGGTAAAAGGTCTTTGTCAATTCAGTTTGCTTGGTTCAAGGTGGATTGAATTGTATACGGAGGAACATAGATTTTCCCTTTTAAGAATTCTGAGATACAAAAGACATTATCAGAAGTTTTGAGTGATCTGAATTCTTAAAGTTTTGCTGTAGATGGGTTCTAATTTGGAACTTATACCAATAACGTCACAGAAACATGACCCTGCATGGAAGCATTGTCAAATGTTTAAGAATGGTGATAGAGTTCAGCTTAAGTGTGTGTATTGCAGTAAGATGTTTAAAGGAGGAGGGATTCATAGGATCAAGGAACATTTAGCTGGGCAAAAGGGAAATGCATCTACTTGTTTACGAGTTCCTCCAGATGTTAAGATTAATATGCAACAAAGTTTAGATGGGGTTGTTGTGAAGAAGAGGAAGAAGCAAAAGATTGCTGCGGAAATAACGAAATTGAATCCAGTTTCTACCGATATAGAGGCTTTTGGGAATGATGAGCAGATTGTTAATACTGAAACAGAGTTAGTTGCAGTTTCTAATGAAATAGAGGCTAATTCAATTATGTTAGCTAGTCAAGGGCATGAAACGAGCAAGAGTGGGCCAAGAAGGAAGAGGGGGAGACGTAAAGGTTCTGGTGTGATTGCTACTGCAAATTCTGCTGTTCCTGTGAATGATAGTTTATTTTCTAAAGGCATTTATGATAATATTCATATGGCTATAGGAAGGTTTTTGTTTGATATTGGGGCACCTTTGGATGCTGTGAACTCAGCTTTCTTCCATCCAATGGTTGAAGCTATTGCTTCGGGAGGATCAGGAGTTATGATGCCTTCATACACAGATCTTCAAGGTTGGATACTTAAGAGTTCTTTTGAGGAAGTGAAGAATGATGTTGATAGGTATAAGGGAAGGTGGTCGAGGACTGGTTGTTCTGTTTTGGTTGATCAACAGAACACAGTGATGGGCAGGATTGTGCTAAATTTTTTAGTTTACAGTCCTGAAGGAGTGATGTTCCTGAAATCTGTGGATGCTTCTGATATTATAAACTCACCAGATGCTCTTTATGACCTGATTCGGAAGGTGGTTGAAGAAATTGGAGTAAGACATGTTTTGCAAATTATTACTAGTATGGAAGAGCACTATATTGTTGCAGGAAGAAGGTTATCAAATACTTTTCCAACTCTTTATTGGGCTCCTTGTGCATCTCATTGTCTAGATTTGATATTTGAAGACTTTGCAAAACTTGAGTGGATAAACTCAATAATCGAACAGGCGAGGTCTATCACAAGATTTGTTTACAATCATAGTGTGGTCTTGAATATGCTGAGGAGATATACCTCTGGCCATGATATTATAGAACCGGGAATCACTCGATTTGCGACAAACTTTTCAACATTGAAACAAATTGTCAATCTTAAACATGCTTTGCAAAGCATGGTTACATCACAGGAGTGGATGGACTGCCCATACTCCCGGAAACCAGGGGGCCTTGAAATGTTAGATCTGATAAGCAATCAATCATTCTGGACCTCATGTACCCTAATAGTCAATCTAACAAATCCTCTCTTGCGAGTCTTGAGAATAGTTAGCTGCAAAAGAAGGCCTTCAATGGGTTATGTCTACGCGGGGATGTATCGAGCAAAGGAAGCGATTAAGAAAGAGCTAGCGAAGAGGGAGGAGTACATGGTCTACTGGAATATCATAGATCATTGGTGGGAACAACAATGGAATCTCCCTCTTCATGCTTCTGGGTTTTACCTTAATCCCAAGTTCTTTTACAGTATTGAGGGAGACATACACAATGAGATCCTCTCTGGGATGTTTGATTGCATTGAGAAGTTGGTTTCTGATATAACAGTCCAGGATAAGATCATCAAAGAGATAAGCTTATACAAGCATGCAGCGGGAGATCTTGGAAGAAAGATGGCTGTTCGATCTAGAGACACCCTGCTTCCTGGTGAATCCCCCATTTTTGTTAGACTGAATTAGTAGCCAATTTTTGAGTCCAGATTGGTCTTTTTCATGCTTATGCATATGCTTTTAGATATTACTTGTGTTTTGCTTTGTGCATTGCACAATTGAGCTTTACTCATTGAAGAGAACTGTTTCGTATGGTAAGGATAATCTGGTTTAAATCATGGAATGCCAAAGGCTTATTGCTTTCCCTTGCAATTATCCGAAAATGCTCAATTTATATTTCTCTTTAGTGTGTTCTGTTTGCCCTGCCACATTGATGTTTTATCTAGTACTTTCTCCTAATGTAACAGCTGAATGGTGGTCCACATATGGAGGAAGTTGCCCAAATTTATTGCAGTTGGCCATTCGTATTCTCAGTCAAACCTGCAGTTTAATCGGATACAAGCAAAACCGGATCCCATTTGAGCGATTACATGACGCAAAAAATTGCCTTGAACGTCAACGACTCCGCGACCTAGTTTTTGTGCAGTACAACCTCAGATTAAGACAAATGCAAGTGTTACTCTTGATGATTGTATAATTTCTTAAGATGGTTTCTTTTTCTAATTGAATCTTTTCTTCTCTCTCAGAAATGAACAGGATATCATAGACCCTCTATCATTTGACAGTATTGGTTTTCTAAAGGACTGGGTCACAGAGAAGGACTTGTGCTCAGATGATAATGTAAATGCTGATTTTATGACACTTAATCCCCCATCTGTCAGGAAAGAGCTTGTGAGATCACCACATGATGAAATTGAAGACTTAGGAGCAGGTATTTGAAGTCCATTTGATGAACCAGTAATAATCTTAGTCTCGTTCATGACATTTTGTGACTTATAAAGTGATTCTTAGCATGTACATGGTTCATGAATATGCAGGATTTGATGATTATGAGATTTTCAACAGAGTCAAGGACCAGGAAGAGGATAATATTGAAGGTAATGCCACCACATAATAGATCCGTGAGCCGTCGAATTTGAACTTATTTTTTTTTTAGGATTCACTTTGATCACTATATCGTTTTCCTCTATAAGTCACCACAACTACTCTTAGATTAACAGTTTAGGTTGTCCAAACCTGTTGGATTTAGTCAGTAGGATGACTAAGCTTAGCTTATGTGCAGGAAACTGGTAGGCATATCTTAATTGGCTCATGTTTGGTTTCTGGTATTTCCTACATTTGTAGGCTTATCTCAATCATAAGGATATGGTTGTATATGTAAAGTGCTTTTTTTTCCTTAATATTCAAGCAGATTTCAAGTCTCCAAGAAAATTTTATGCTTTGGGATCTAATTATTCCTTGTTTCAAGTACTCTGCTTTCTTTATTTTTCTAATTAATCGTATTTAGTTATATGCATTTGTGGGTATAGGTTGGTAGGATCAAGTTATTTACCTATGCCTATCGTAAATAAGTAGTACTGCCAATAGGTAAAGCAGAACTTTACTATGAAATCCAATTTAATTAGATTTGAATATTTTAATTTTACCAATACCTATCATAAATAAGTAGTACTGACAATAGGTCAAATAGAACTTTAGGCTTGGTTTAGAGGAGTCTGAAATCAACCTGCTGAAATGATAAGTACTTATTCTCAATAAGTATTTATGTGTTTGAGATTGTTGTTTTGGTAACTGCTGAAACGTGAAAATATATGTTTGGCAAGTGCGGTTGCGATTGCTGAAAAGAGATAAAATGACTAAAAAGCCTATTGATTTAATAAACTATTAATTGTTGTATAAATAATTAAAAAATATATTATTAATCATATAGATTTAAAATTATAAATAATAAAATATTAAATTAAAATAAGAAAATATAAAAAATAAATTAGTAAATAATATTTAATAAAAATATATTATTAGTCATATTAATTAAGAGTATAATGGAAAATAATACTTGTAATGTAGGTTATTAATAGAAACTAAAATTTCTACCGCATAAGCAGTTTCCTACCATAATCTTCTTTCTGCTTATTGATTTCTGCGGTGACACTACACTTTTCTCCAACCTCCGGTTTTTAACCACAGATCCAAACATGTGACTGTGTTTGAAAACTGAGGTGAATAAGTATTTGTTCCTATTATACCGCAGATCTAAATGCAGCCTTAATATGATATGATTAGATTTAAATTACTTAACTTCAATTCGATTTGCCTAATCTAACTAAAATTATATAATTTTTTATTCCGAAACTAAATTTCAAATTAGGTTGATCTGAATTAAATTGCAACCCTTAACAGAACAACAATATATAATAATCGAAATGAGAGAATTTGAAATTAGTGGAAAGAAAGAAAACACTCCTTCGGGACTTCACGTGGCGGATTATAACACAAAATAGAGGAAAATAATCCAAGTTTAAGACAAAAAGAAAGAATATAGTTATCTCACATCACAAAGGATTAAGGAAGTTTTCTACTTCGACACGTTATCCTATTATAGCCTTAGCTTGTATAAAGGCAGCTTCCATCATCACTCCTAGCCGTTGGGTCAAAGTTCTGAGCAATTGGATCAGTACAACCTTCAGGGATGGGAACATTAACTTGCTGAGCTGCTTGACCTGCGACAAGAATCAAAAGGACATGGTTAGTTAATCTGTAGAGATTAATTATGTTGCATCGCCTGATTTAAAAATTGTCTTTCGATTTCTAGCTATTATATAAATTATTTTGCTATGTTCTAAAATCATATTATATTAAATTTTAAAAATTTTTAAGATATAAAAGTAAACACATATATCGATAGTTATGTAATAATTAATAATATTATAAGGAATAAATAATAATTTTTAGAACGTGATAATTTAAATTTAAATTTAATATAATAAATCCTAAACTCCTTTTTATATTAAAAGTAATTGAATTTTGGAAAAAAGAAACCAGTGGCAGACCTCCCATCTAGACCACTAGGATCAAAGGGATCTAACCGTAGAAAGTTCCACTCTCCATTGCATCTTTGTTGGCATCACCAAGTGCAGCTTCAGACAAATACTTATCAGCCAATTGGACTCTCTTAACATTCTCTTGCTCCCGAACAAGCATGTTCCCATACTCAAGGAGCTTGGAAAGTGTCATCTTTGGCTGTTCGAATGTTGGAGGTCCTTCCTTTGAATTCACAAGCTTCTTACCCACACTATCAACTCCAACTCCGCTAACCCACTTCATTACTTCATCATCGTACACTCTTGCCCTAAGAGCACCAAAGAAATCTGCAGTTTGCAATATACAACTCAATCTCAAACATTCTGAATTACAAGACTGTCTAAAACCAGATTTGCCTGAACCGACTCAGGCCATGCCACTTTTGTCATGCCCAGATTCTTCTAAAATTGGGTTCATTGTACGTACTAACGAAGGAATTTCAGTATCTAGATAGGTAACTCACCAATGGATTGGCCTGGGAAGGCATCAACAAGCTTTACAATATCCTCGGCAGGAACGTTATCTGTTCTGAAAATACCTGTGCAGACTCCAATTCTATCTTCTCTTGTAGGAGCCCAATAGAATTTCTCCATTCGACCATCACGAATGAGAGGAGCATACAATGTCGAGAAGTCATTGCCAGTGACAATGATCGGAACACGAGGATTCTCCTCCTTGTTGTACATACCAGGGAGTTGTACATTTGTTGGGTTATCGGCGATGTTCATGAGAGTTGCGTTAACCATCTGGTTATTGACAGTGTATTGTGTGGTTCCACCTAGTCTACCAGCTCCGGCATCAAGATCGTTGATGAAGAGAGCACACATTTTTCCTTTCCTGATAATGTCAGCTGCTTCACGGTACCTTTGTCTGATAAGCTTTGCAGGCTCACCGGCGTTTCCACTTTCCAATTCTCCGGCACTCATCATAATAGGACTACAAAAGAGAAACAAAGATATAGAATATCTAACACTGATTTAATTTTAAGGATAGTTGAGAACATGAAATTACTTGATTCCCATCTTGGCGAGGACGAGCTCGCACTGGAATGATTTTCCTTGACCTTTCCCTCCCCAGATACCCAAGATAAGAGGAACCTGTAAAGAAGTTTTCAGGTTAAGTTTTCTTAAAAAACGAAACCAACAACTGGGTTTGATTTAGTTACTTGAGATTAAAGTTTAAACCTTGATGTTTGGAAGAGACAAGAAGTTCTTGGTGATGTGGACGACAAGCTTGTCCATGAAAGCTGGAGCGATGTAGAAACCATCCATGTTGTTGTCCAAGTTGTACCTTAAAACGTACAAAAAGTCACCAGCTTATTATAATAGTTCAGAATCGGAAGCTTTACTGAAACAAGTGTTAGAGTTACTTACTGACGGAGACCAGTACTGATGTACTCGTAGGAACTCATGACTGCATAGTGAGTTCCAGTTTGCATGGGAGCCTGGAAGAGAGAGTCCACCATACCCTTTCCTCTGGTGATATCTTGTTGGTCATCAGAGGTATCATAAGCGAGGCCTCTCCATTTGTCCTTATCTGTCTGCTGTGACTCATCAATCTCAGGCTTCTCAGCAACAACCTTGAAGCTCCCTGATGGTACTTTGGAGTTTGTTAACCTTGAGCTCACTTTCTTCAAGTTGCTCCCCAAGAAAGCTGATGTCGGGACTGAGGATCCGGAGCTTGAACCATTCAAGGCCAGCTGCATCACGGTACATAAAATTGCTTACCTGTACAAGAACCGGTAGTGAAAGTACTAAATATGAATATGGTCAATGAAAGTACCGGTGCTCTGTTGACGACTCCGACGGTGGAGATCGTGGCAGCCATGGTCTACCTACGGTGGTTATGGAAGTAAAAGTTGTAGAGAATAGTGACACTTGCGAGCTTAACGCAGAGAAATCTTTGAGCAGGGTAGGAGAGGAAGTGGTAGTTATAACAGTGTTTTCGAGTGAACAGAAATTGATGTCCCGAGGATTGGCTTACAAGTTGCAAGTTGTTAATGGCCGCACAATCAAGATTGCCCTCGTAACACGTGGCACAAGAACATGAGCTTTCGGGTCAAGTCCACTATGGTCTTTTGAGGTCAGCATTTAAGATGTTCTCTTTACCACTTAAATTTTCCACACGCCATTGCCACAAACTAAATAATAAACATAAATTTTCCACACGCCATTGCCACAAATTAAATAATAAATCTAGATATTTTATGGGAGTGACAATTATTTGTTATGTTCATTTGTTTGTTTCTTGACAAGACAGTCTGGATCTTATTCCTAAAACTGTTCGTAAGTGTTATGATTTATAATCAAATAGTATACAAGAAATTCTTAGTTAGATTTTGTTAGGATTGGTTGGATTTGGGTGATGCATTAAGAATTAGGATTACAATGAATCTAAAGCTTTGGCAACTTCAAAATAGATTATAAGGCGAATTTCAATTAGAAAAATAGATCATCAGACCTAGGACACTACCTAGAAGTGTCGTTATTATATGAGCGAGTCCACAAACGAACACAGCAGTACATCATTGATAAGGTTCAACGACGCCTTTTGAGTTGAGCTAAGAACCTTTTATCGCTAATAGGTCGAGCCACTTTAACACAAGCAGTTATCTCTGCTCTCCTTACCTACACTATGCAGACGGTCCGACTTCCTCGATGTCTTTGCGACGAAGTGGATAGAATCACGCGTAATTTCTTGTGGGGCTCTTCCCAAGGCAACAGAAAGATACACTTAGTCCACTGGAACATAGTCTGTCAACCGAAAGAGTTAGGAGGACTAGGCATTCGCAACATCTGTGAAACTAATGATGCCTTATTAACAAAACTCGGATGGGCGATAATCTCTAAACCAAACACTTTATAGGTGAGAGATCCTCTCCACTAAATACAATCTTAACGTTGACAATCTTCCCACCTCTCTCAAAGCGAGTGGTGGATCTATGACTTGGATAAGCATAAAAGCCATTTGGCCTATCGTGCTTAAAAGCATGAAGTGGATTATTTGTGATGGATCTAAGGTTCGTTTCTGGTTGGACCCTTGGGTAGAAGACGTAGGCCCGCTCATATGCTATACTCTGAATCCTATATCTCAGGTAGATCGTGAATTGCGAGTTCAACAATTTGTGGATAACTCAGGTAACTGACTTTGGGAAGAATTTCACTTTGAACTTCCTCACCATATTTACTTATTTATTGCAGGTATCTTACCACCCAAGCCTCACCTAGGGCCTGACAAAAGGATATGGGGGAAGTTAGATTCTGGCCAGTTCACCACTGCTTCAGCATATCATATGCTTATATACCATGCCACCCATGACCCTGGCAGAGCCTGGAAAATAATTTGGCACTGGAACGGGCCGTAACAGCGTATCAAATCTTTTCTTTGGCTCTTAGCACAGGATCGGTTACTCTCCAATCAACACCGTCTTCGCCAATGCCTGACTACGAATGTTGAGTGCTACCATTGCAGGGCAGAAGAGTCCTCCCTTCATGTGGTGCGGGACTGTCCCAAAGCGAGAAGTTTGTGGCTTCAACTCCCGCTGCTAGTCAATTCGTTAGATTTTTTCAATCTCACTGCTTAGGAATAGCTGCAATGTAATCTTCAAAACCACCATATGGGTTTTGGCTTGGATTGGCCCCCTTATCTTTGGTACCGCTTGCTGGTTCCTCTAGTCCTGGAGGAATTCGACCCTCTTCAACGCCCAGTTTTCTTAGCCAGATTCTCCAGCCCACATTGTACTGGCATATGCTCATCAAATTCATAAAGCTGTGATTTGGATAGGCAGAGCAGTTCTTGGCCATAGACCATGCCAAGAGCAACTGATCGGCTGGAGAAAATCTTCTCCTGGCTGGGTGAAACTGAACACTGATGGAGCGAGCAAACGCCCATCTCTTTTGGCCTCATTAGGAGGACTTATTCTAGACAGCGCCGGTGCTTGGATGAGAGGCTTTTGTTCAAATTCTTGGCTAGTGTCCCCCAACTTCTGTTGAACTCTGGTGTGTCCTCTCCGAATTGACTATGGCATGGGACCTAGGCTTTTGTATTGTGGAACTCGAACTGGATTCACAAGTAGCGATGATTATTTTATCTGACTCCACTAAACGCGCAACATCGTTAAATCCTTTAGTTATAGGCATCAACGAGTTACTCAATCGCAACTGGGTTGTTATCCTTCGCCACACCAACCGCGAAGGAAATAGGTGCGCGTACTAGCTCGCCAATTTTGCTGTCAACTTTGGGTTAGGGGTTATCACCTTTGTAAATGCACCCTTAGGGTGTCTCTCAATCCTCCTTGAGGATATCACTGGGATTAGTCTCCCTCGGTCAACAGTGCAAGTTGTCGCTTCCTTCTCCTTTAATTAAAAAATAGATCATTAAGTTTGAGTTTAAAAAATAAATTTAAGTTTAAATATAATAAAATTTGAAATAATAAATTTGATATTAAATCTATCTATATACTAAAAATTTTAAAATTTTAATCTTATTTGACATGAATCTTATATGGAGAAAGAAATTTATAAATTAAAATTTAAGTTTTTCTGACACTTCAAACTACTTTTTCATTACATTGTACTGCATTAGTAAGTTATTCGTTTTTAGTTCGTTTTCCTAATATCCTTCGTATGAAGGTAACGAGGCTGCATAATCTGAAAATTGAAGCGTGAAGACGTCGAGAGAACAAATTGAAAACGAAGTGAAAAACTAAAATTAAAGCATAAGGTCGTCAGGACTGTGTAATTTGATTTAGGTCATTTTTAAATAACGATGTCGTTTTAATTATGTGATTAAACGATGTCGTTTTATTAGTCTTCATTTATTGTGTTAATTCTGGCAAATATATGTTAATAGTTAAGGTTTCTGAAATATGTGGCAAACTGTGTTAGCAAACTTAACAAAAACACTAGCATCGAGTTAGAATTAAAAAAATTGAAAGTTTGAGCATTTTATTGCTACTTTTTCAAGCTCAGGCTATAATTAAAAAAATTGAAAGTTTAGATATTTTATTGTTACTTTTTAAAGTTCGGACTATAATTAAAAATTTAACGAAATTTTGAGTTTTTTGTAGTAATTAATAAAAAAAATAATGATGAAATTTAGGGTTAAAATGATTTCGATAATCAATTTATTATTAATTATCTTTTTCTTAATGTCAATTTTATCACCTCAATTCTCATGCTATTCGGCGTCGTATGAGGCCCACCCTTTGCCTATAAATATTTGTGTTTGTTTTCTGACTTTCCCTCCACCTTCTTTCCCTGTACAGCTCCCTTCTAGCTCCTCTAGTCTTTCAATCCTCTGTCCTCTCTCTCTCTCTCTTTTCTTTTTTAATGCTTTACTCTCTTGTTCTCCGATAACGGTCTCCGATCTCGGTGATTCTTGTGCTCTGATTCGAGAAGATTCGATAAAGAATGTAAGATCCTTCATTCCTTTCATCTCTTCCTTTTTAAATCTCGATCCTTAATACCTTATGATGTAAGAAGCGATTGCAACAAAAAGTTCTGTAGAAATTAGAAAGAGTAGAGAATCTTGAACGGATGAATACTTTTTTCCTTTTTAACATAAATGATATATTTCGATGGTTATTATGATCTGATTTGAAAAGATTCGATAAGAACGTAAGATCTCTCATTACTTTCATCAATTCCTTTTTAGATCTCGATCTTTAATACCTTATGATGTAAGAATCGACTTCAACAAAAAAAATTTCAACATAAATGATAATAGATATCTTATTGGAGAAGTTTTAATGAAAAACATAAGATCTCTTTATTATTTCACGGTTCTTTGTTTTAGTCTAGTTTCTGTTAGATCTTGATAATTAATACATGATGATATGAAAAGCGATTGCAAAAATAATTAGAAAAAGGAGCAGAAAGTGAGAATGTATGAAGGATTTCGAACATGCTTTGTTCATCTTCTTGTGTCAATGTTTTGAGAGATGAAGTTTGGTCTTGTAGAGAGGTTCACCACTAGGAAATACTCGAGTTGAAGATTTCCTCTAATTTGTTATGGAATTTTAGATGCATTAGTTGCCTGTGTTGACTCTCTGATTCATTGTGGAAGGTTTAGTGTTTACGAGAGATGATTGCATTATGTGCGGAAACTGTACTCAGGACAGATCTAATGTATGTAACAAAACTCGCGGATCTAAGTTTATTTTTTAAATAAAAGTAAAATTTTTAATATTATATTAATTAAACTTTTATTATTGATAATAATTAAATATTAAATAAAACTTAAATATTAATTAGTTTTATAATTTTATTTAATATAATTTTAATCTTACTTAATATTTATCTCATAAGAAATCACTGTATGTTATTACAAATAAAATATTAAGTTAAAATTTATAAATCTTATTTTTCAAACTAATAATTATGCATTCTAATTTTAATATTTCAAATAACTTATTATTTAGAATTAAACACTTTGACATTTAAAAATTTTGATTTCTTAAATAGCTATTTTTAATATTTTATATTAAATAATCATCAAGGTTTAACTATCTTATATTCTAAAATATTTTTATTTTAAATTGATAATAAAAATATTTGAATATTAATCATATGCGTATTGAATATAATGAATGCGGTATTGCTTATATAACAAAGAATTCCTTTGCATCAATGTTAGTTTCATTGATAGATGTTTCAAAGACTTTTATTATTCTTTATTTCATTAGTTTAAAAAGTAAAAAATTGAAGGAATTATTTAGACTGAGATGGGTTAGATTCTTATATATTTCTATGTCTCTGCATAGAATAATTGTCCGTCAGTTAAAAGATGACATATAATAATAAATATGCCTAATATTATTATATTCATAATCTAAACTGTTTGTTAGGGAGTTAGCTCTTCAGAAACGTATTAATGCATGTCTTCGAATCTGTTATGTAACTTCACTTGTATAATGAGTTAACTGTTGAAAGTATAATTATGATTAAACATCTTTTATGTTTTAGTTTAATATCAAATTAATAGCAAAACAATTGCATAGAATTGAATTTTTGTTAAGCGTTACAGATGAAATTGTGTATTTCTTACTGACTTGGGTGTTCACTTTTGACAATGTATACACAAATATTTCAAATCACTTAAATTTACAAATAAAATAGACATAAAATAATGATGTTCAAATTCAATCATGTTGCCTTCTTTGCTCACAACTGTTAAGAGTAAGGTAACATCTTCAATTTTCTTTATAATCAACTTCAATCAAACTTCTCGTTCGCCGTCTCCGTTTCCCTCGACACGATTCCTTTAAGCGTTATCATGTCCAGTTCTTTATCTTTTCCCATTTCAACTTCCTCTCCTTGCCGATTCGATGTGTCTCTCTAACTTTTGATTGATAAGAAACACTTTTTTTCCCCTTCCTCTTGAATAAGATTTAGGTTATTTGAATAAATCAAAGACGATAAATGTAACTCAAAAATTGATACAATAATATAAGTATAAAAGACTATTAGTTACTTTCTAAAAAAAAAAGACATTATTAAATAGATTCAAATAAGAATTTTAATAATATATTCAACAAACGAGTTCTATAATAAAAATAAGGAAAACAAACTGATAATTAAAAAGAAAGTTATATAACAAAACTGTATAATTTGACAATTAAAATTGATGAATAGTAGAATAATAACTCTTTTAAATTATAAAGGCAAAAGCTAAAACGCACAAATAATAATATAATCACGATGTCAATAATTGTATGATATAATTGAACATTATGATATAATTAAACATAATATATTTTTATTATTATCTTTTAATATTTAACCCATGGGACTAAAAAGGTTTCCTATTGTTTTCGTTCCTTGCAAATAGATAATATATCGTATTTCATTTTATTTTCTATTCATAATATTTTAAAGTCAAAAGAATACATCAAAATAAGCTATAGTATAACAAGTGTTCGTAATATAAAAAATTTTAGGTTTATAATTAATTTTGATTCTCTTTCCAGATATACTTGTAAAAATGTTTTGATTAAAATATACATAAAACTTGCTCCACCATAATAATTTAAAAATTAAGTTTAATGTGTAAGATGTTATTTTTATAACTTTTAATAACTATATAAAATACGACTAATAAATTGAGTCATTTATTAAAGCAAAAAAAGTCAAAATTTTTGAAATAATAATATAATCTCTTACAATAATATATGTAAAGAGTCAAATCATAATTTAAACTAAGAAAAATTAGAAAAAAAACAAATATATTAAAATTGTAAAATATTATGTTAAAAAGTATTAAAAATATTATAAATTACTTCTAAAATTGGGTTTGATTAGATTTTTTATTTTTAATATTTTTATTTGAATATGGAATTAAAATATTTAATTTAAAATTTTAAAATTTAAAACTTAAAGTTAGATTTATAAACCAATTTTTAGAATTATAATTCTTTAATATTTTGTTTTAGGAGAAAATGAGTTCAATCAATAACGTGAAGCTTATAGTATATGCTCTAAAATTAGATAGTTAATGATTATTAATATTAAAATAACATATTTTACTTAAATATTTAACTAAATAAAATTGCTGGAAGTTAATTAATAAAAATAATTATTTATTTTGATTTAAGGATAATTTTATTATTTAAAATATGCAATTTAAAATATATAATTTAAAACTTAATGTTAGATTTATAAACGAATTTTTAGAACTATAATTTTTAATATTTTGTTTTAGGAGAAAATTGAGTTCAATCAATAACGTGAAGCTCATAGTATATGCTCTAAAATTAGATAGTTAATGATTATTAATATTAAAATAACATATTTTAGTTAAATATTTAAATAAATAATTTTCTGGAAGTTAATTCATAAACTTTAATTATTTATTAATATTTATTTTGATTTAAGGATAATTTTATTATTTGATATCTTAATATTTAATTTAAAACTTAAAGTGCGATTTATAAACTTATTTTTAGAACTATAATTCTTTAATATTTTGTTTTAGGAGAAACTGAGTTCAATCAATAACGTGAAGCTTATAGTATATGCTCTAAAATTAGATAGTTAATGATTACTAATATTAAAATAACATCTTGTACTTAAATATTTAAATAAATAATTTCTGGAAGTTAATTCATAAACTTTAATTATTTATTAATATTTATTTTGATTTAAGGATAATTTTATTATTTAATATCTTAATATTTTAAAATATTTT
Source organism: Erythroxylum longipes (assembly GCA_027563885.1). Taxonomy (NCBI): domain Eukaryota; kingdom Viridiplantae; phylum Streptophyta; class Magnoliopsida; order Malpighiales; family Erythroxylaceae; genus Erythroxylum; species Erythroxylum longipes. The sequence goes on along the minus strand of JAOQMS010000003.1, from coordinate 33,150,825 downwards.
GCATAAAATTAATTTTAAAACATATTTTATGCAAAAAAAGTTGTAAAAAATTTAAGCTCGATTTATATAATGTGGAAAAGTATCTTCATCTTACAAACATAACAAATTACATGATTGAAATAGTGAAGGAAATATCCTAAATATCACACTTTAAACATATCAGGTCAAAGTTTTTTAACAGAAAAGACTTTTATTATACTTGATTAACTCCTTCAATTAATAATCAAATCTTTCGTAATCCTTTTAAATTAAATAATTTTGTTATAATCAAGTTTAGCAAGTTGCATTCATCAAAATAAAAGATCCTTTATTACTATTTAAAACTTTTATGATTATTATGTGAACTACATCTTGTTATGTCTACATTTTTAAATATTATTAAAGTTTTATATATGTGCATAGATTTTACAATAGTTTATAAAATTTAAAAAAGAAATCAAGACCTACATACCAAGTTTAGACTTATAATTTGTAAATCAGTTAAAATTGAGATTCATAATTCTAAAAGAAGTTTTAGACTAAACTTTAATTTTTAGCAAAAACCCCTATCCTACCCTATTTGACAAAAATAGAAATCATTTAACTCAAAAAATCATTATCAACCAAGCCAATAGCCTGCTGAAACTAATGTTCTTTTGAATATATAATCATTATAAATCATTTATGTTGCAGGAAAGAACAAGTTCGGGAGGTCTTGAAGTGCCTACGGTCAATTTCCTCGGTTTCACGAAGTATCTTTCAATGAATTTATCAAGTGGTTATGGGAAAGATTGAAAACACATTTGGAACAGAAAGAAATCTTCTATTTTATATAAACTTTTCTCCTAGGATAATGCCCCCTGCAACTCTAACTTCAATTCATTGCTTAATTTTATTGTGCTTAAAAGTGAGAAAATGGTGTAAAAAAATAAAGTACTAATAGCATGGATGAAGGTATTTTTTTTAATCTTTTCAAGTGTGCATCTTTGGTTTTCCAAATTGGAAATGGCCTAAGGCTTTTTAGTACTATGGATTGAATTAGCGAACAGCATGGAATGAATAAATCAGATTAACAACAAAGGCTTAGATTAAATATGCATAGATATGATCAACTAATATGACTAATAAGGAAATGCATTTCAAAAGTAATTTTAGTGACAATTGCAATCGTATCATCCACAATTAATCAGCAGAAACTTAATGCAGAGCATTCAGACATGCAACACAATTTAACTTCATCAATCATTATAAACAGATCAATGAATAAGTGGAGATTGCGGCTTCAAACTTGCTCTTCTGAGAGGAATATCAAAACTCCTTAAATCTAAATGAATAAATCAAATCCTTTTCGGTTCTTGTGAATGTCAAAACTTCTTAAAACTAAACAAAGACACCATCGAAGATAAGTTTTATGGATTGAGTCAGCAAACAACATAGAATGAATAAATCATATTAATAACAGAGGCTTGATTAAATATGCATGGATATGATCAACTAATATGACTAATAAGGAAATGCATTTCAAAATTTTGTTCAGTAGAGATCTATTAATTATCTAAAGACTAAAATATGCAATTAAACAAGGGCAATCTAAACATGGTGCTATATAAAATAAAATCAAGAAATTACAATCGAAAAATAAATAAGATATCTTATGTCTAGATACAAAAGATGTGAAAAACTTTTTAAAAATGAGTAATTGTGATAAAGAATCTAACTTTAAAATTATATCCGTTTTCCATAATCTTATATTTCTTCATATGTGTTAATAATTAATAGTTAAAAAAAATTGTGACCAATTTAAATATGACAAAGAACAGAGAGCTCTTTAATTCTATTGAATTTTTATTTGAAATGAAAACACATTTAATTTGAAATAAGTATTTCTTATTTAATTTGAAATGAAAACAAGAAATCAAAATTTGCAATAAACCTAATTGAGTATTTTGCAATATTTTTAAAAAATATTTATAACCAATATAAAGCAGTGGATATACTACAAAACCACCCGCGAAGTACAAGACATAGATTTTACCACTAAACTATCTACTCTTCTGGTAGAGTTCTTAATTAGTTTTTAACTTTCTGCGTTCAGGAAGTGCAACAGCTTGTAATATTTAATTGTTTGCTGCTATTTCTTTTGAAGTGTAAGACCTATAGTAATTTGTAAACAAAGGAACAATCACGTAACTGATCTATTTACATTAATCATCCTCTGATTCTCAGTTCTTATTGTTCTTTCATTTCAGATTCTGATTAAACAATACTAAAGAAATTTGTTATAATTTATTCCATCCGAGCAGAAAAAGAAGAATCATGCAGCAATTTTAATTACCGTGCTTTAATTTCATTTCTTCATCCTCGCCATTTAGTAATCGTTGAAAAGAAGGAGAATCGTCGTCGAGGTTTCTAGATGAGAGCGAGAGACATTTTAGAGAGATCTAGAATGAGAGTGTGATAGTACAAACTTAAAGGTGAAAGACCGAAAAGGAAACACTCAAACTAACAATCAAGGAGCGGATCTACTTGCACTACTCACAGTCAGATTCTTGTTTCTTTTTCTTGTCATTCCTTCCATTTAAGATCCTGATTAAACAATACAATGAACAGATCGAGAGATTTAGAATGAGAATATGATACTACAAACTTAAAGGTGAAAGATCGAAAAGGAAACACTCAAACTAACAATCACGGAACGGATCTACTTACACTACTCACAGTCTGATCATCAGTTCTTCACATTCCTTTCAATTCCGATCCTGATTAAATAATACAGTGACCAGATAGAGAGATCTAGAATGAGAGTGTGATAGTACAACTTAAAGGTGAAAGATCGAAATGGAAACACTCAAAAAAGCAATTACATAGAGATCTATTTGCACTGCTCAGAGTCTGATTCTCGGTTCTTCACCTTCCTCTCATTTCAGAACCGGATTAAATAATACAATAGAAAATATCTGCGATTAATTCCTTCTAAGCTTAAAAAGAACAATCACGCAGCGATCTTACTAACCGTGCTTATATCTGATATCTGCGATTAATTCCTTCTAAGCTTAAAAAGAACAATCACGCAGCGATCTTACTAACCGTGCTTATATCTGATTCCTATTTCTTCATCTTCCTCCATTTCGCAAGGGTTAACCAGATAGAGATTCGTCGACGATGTTTCTAGATGAGAGAGAGACTTTAGAGTGATCTAGAATAAGATACGTCAAAAGGAATGAAGAATCACGAAGCGATTCCACTTACCGTGCTTGACTCTGAATCCATTTCTTCTTCTTGCGCCATATGAAGAACAGAGAATTGTTCGTCGATGTTTCTAGATGCGGGAGAGAGAGAAAGATAGAACAAGACGTAAAATGAAAATCGGAACTTCCCGCCTACGCCTTTATATAGATGAAATCAAACGACTTTCTAGTTCAGAGGTTATAAATATGTTTTATTCAGGCAGCATGACTTAGAAAAAGATTTTATAAAGAAACGTCGCCGTCTGTGGGAATCGAACCCACGACCACATGGTTAAAAGCCATGCGCTCTACCAGCTGAGCTAAGACGGCTTGGCAATTGTTTAGGGCATCCATAATTTATATTTTAATTATGAATTGATTTGTTTAAAAATAATAATTAAATTTAAGCTGAAAGATAAATTTGAATTTTAAAATTTTGTTTAAAGCTTGATCCAAAATTTTTTTAAAATGAGTTTATTTTACTATAATTTTTTGAAATGATGTTTTTGATTTGTCAGTTTAAATACTTTTAAATTAAAACATCAATTACACTAGAACAAAATTATTTTACCGTAATTTAAAATGTCAAACTTGGGCTACATATGAGGCATTGGATTTGATATAGTTAAACTGGGCTTGATTTGGGCCAGCCCAAGACTACGTAACAACCCATTTACTATTGAGAGAAATCTAAATCTTTTATTATTTGGTTTATTATTATTTGGTTTATTTTTATTATTATTATTATTATTATTATTGTTATTATTATTGTTATTTATTTTTAAAATTATCACTTACTTCTATAATTATATTTAGATATCACTCAATCTCCTTCATCACATTTTTATTAATTTATTTATTTGAATTCTTAAATTTTACAATTATAAATAAACAGAAAATAATAAAACATAACAGAAAATTGTATAATAGCTAAAAATATTACAAGAGGTTAATAAAACATAAAAGCATAAAATTTTTAAAATAAAAAATCAATGAAAACGTGAACGTAATTATTCAAGAAGATTACAATATAAATAAACAACTAAACTAAGGTAGGTTCGGTACTACACAATCTTGCCAAGATAACTAATAAGCACTCTCCTTCCATCCTCCATGCTCTTCCTCACCATTCACATCAGTCACCTGCACAAAGTAAAAGCTAAAACATTAACATACTATGCTACTACGCTTATATTTAGGTTCTTTTGTCGAACCGATTCGGGTTAGGTCGGATTCTTTGGAAAACCGGCTCAATTCAGAGTTTCAATTCAGACTCGAGTCGTCAACTATGCTTCTGTTTACTTTCTGATTATTATTACTTGAAGTTATAGGAAGAAAATATCCATACCTCTTTGAGGGTGAAACTGAGACCCACTTGAATCTCCCCACAATAGCATTGATTTGCATTAGTAACACTATGCTTTAGAGGGTGAAGTTCTGCAGTTCCATTCTCTACTCCTAAAATAAGTAAATCCTTCACATAGATTCTGCATACAGAAAATGTAACAGTGAAAAAAAGAACAAAAATATGTAAGAATCCGTGTCTCAACTCTCAATAATTTAACTAACATAGATATATACGGATAGCAAATCAGTCCAGACCAAATCCGAATAGACTAGACTTTGTATCAGTCGACATCATTTTAACTTGATCTGAATAGTTCGAATCTAATCAAACTTTGAGTTGAATTTGAATCTGAATTAAGAAAAAAAACAAGTTATACATAAATTACAGGTGGCCGAACCGGGATTCCTGCAGTTACATGTTTTCATAGTTCTATAAGCACCAATATACACTCTTATACCTCATTTCAGTTTTAACATGCATTCATTCTTCAGATATCAATTGAAGGGGTGCATTACTCATGAAAGAAAACATGTGAAATTGGAGTCTGAATCCTATATCTGAAAAGATATAAAACACTGTTCTACAACTCTTTTAAGCAAATTTTCAGGATGAACTTGAATGAACGAACACTTGGCTATTACTTTAAAATTATCATCAAACAAAGTTACTGAGAGCTGAAGAGATCGTGGAGAGACATTTTCAGAATCAGAGAGAGCAAGTTATCTTACACGGCTTCTCCCAGAAAATCATCTGCCGAGAAGGTGTCCTTGTCCATGATTCTCAGACTTAGCCTGTAGTCATTTCCTTTTCCTGGATACTCCACTCTAAGTTTAATTTTCTCATTCCATGAGGGATTCCCTCCTTCATCTGCATTAGAAAAAGGTCCAGAAACTTTTATAAGATCTATGATCACTGTAAGGTTTAAGATTCTTGATCATTTGCATTATTTAGGCAACAGTATCCTCTTGATACAAAGTACAGAATATAATTGCCAATTTACCAGAATTAGAAACATCCATGCGTCTAAAGACATCTTTGTAGATTAAGATTTATGTAAAAAATTCTTCAAGCTTGATAGTGTTAGAGTCATTTAACATGACAATTCAATTGACCTGATCCGACCGGTCCGACCAATTATCAACCACAAGTTTGGACAAAGTAAATAAACAGCGAACCTGCGGCTACGCTGCTTCTGCGTTCTTCGCTCTTGTACTGTACAACAACATATGGATCCGTAGCACCTGCAGTAGCGCCACCTTGTCAAAACAATGAACCAAGAAATGTTTTCTCTTCACACTACATTTAGAAAAAGAACCAGACACAAATTGGTTATGGGTTGTGGACCATGAACACCAAACCCGACCAACAAATCTAGGAAAACCAGAGTTCACTCCACACGATTTTCCTCCCAAGAAACAGGAAACCAAATGCAGCACCAACATGCCTCTCATTTAACAGGAAAAAAATAGAAGCGAATTAAATAAAATAAAAAAAGGTTGCCACATCTTCAAACTATACTTTCATGTAAACGAGGCATATAAGAAAAATAGAAACAACGAAGATCAGAGTGAATGATCAAAAATAATGATTGAAGAGGCGAGATTAAAGATCTAAAATAAAGTGACCAGTGCTCCTATCAAATACATAAAAAAGAAGCATTTTTTTTTTCATGTACCTAAGAAATCGCTGCCTGACAAGCCTTTTGCATTCACCAAGAACACTTCCAATATCCCTATGGCCATCTCTTTCTCACAAACTGTTTCTCCCTCTCGTGCTTGGACTTTAAAATTCAGTGCAATCCCTGAGGAGCTTGGATTCATTTTATATTCACTCAGAGAAGGAGAATTTCAGAATTGACAACTATTAATACTCAATTAGCGGTCAATTTACTCGCTTTCACTTTTTCCTTCTAGACTTCAAATCGTTTGAATATCTAATAATGTTTCTTGAAACGGTCTTCAGATTTGATAATACATTAGTAGTTATCAATGGTCAAGCAGGTATGGTTTGAGTTCATAGTCGTGTTCAATTTTGTCTAAATAGTGCCCGTCACGATATATCACTTTGGCACATAAAATATTTACCCACCATGCAAAAGAATCACATGAAGCTTCTACGTTATAGAAGCATTTCCTTTTCAGCTATTTGTGTCAATAATCTTATTAAGTTGATTAAAACGGCTGCCGTTTGATACAACTGACTCAAAACTTTTATGAATTCGACATTTACATACTTCAATTGTTGCTCACGCAGTAGCTAACCTTAGTCGATCAAAAAGTTTGAGCTTTTATTGAAGCATCGGTGAATTTAAGGACTAAATGATCAGATAGCTTCAGAAACGTCCTGCAATATCTCCCAATATCTAACAATTATAGGTTATACTGTTGATCATAGCAGAACCTGTCAGGTTTTCTAGTCATTTCTGCATAATCTGTTTTTAAGGAATCAACTAAACAAATACTTCAAGCAGCGTTTAAGGATCCGATGTAGATCAAGTTTCAACAAACATATGATAGAACATATTAACGTGTAAATATTAAAGTCTGCTTAGGAACATTATGAAACTAATGAAATGACTCAGATTAGAACTTTGGAATACCAGTCCAGAAACAAAAGCAAACCACGAACTATGAGGTTCGAAAAATTCTTATACATTTCCTTTCATCTACAAAATTCTACGGTGGCAAGCTACCATAGGTTTGCTCCATCTGCAAGATATCCATAGAAAATCATGTTAACAATACTCCTTTTACCGAATTCAGCAGTCAATAACAGCCAAATGCTTGCCTCACTGCATGGGACACCTAGTCAGCAGATCGAGATCTGGATCCAGAGGGTGACCTCAAAGCCCTACGTGATGATGGTCTCCAGCCTCGCACTTCCTCATGGTCATATGCAGATTCTCTGTAATTATTCAACATTTCATGACATTAATGATATGACAAGCAATTTATGGTTGAATATGAATAATTTGATCCGGCATTCTTTTGGACAAATGGTTCCTAGCCATCACCCTCATAACTTAGAATGTACACCAATATTGCATATTGATATTAGCAAGTACCAACTGTACAGGAGCGCACATCAGATTTTCTTCTTTTATCTCTACATAGAAAAGTTTAAATACCAAAAAAAGGAAGGCATTTTATGATAGATCTGTGTGTGAAAGCACGTAAAGGAGTTGACATGACCCACTCAGCAAGAAATAACTAAAAGATGAGACAATAAAATAAGAAATATTTCCACTTACTCGTGATATCCATTGCCAGTATCCTTCAGGTTGTCAGTATTATCATAACCTCGAGAATATGGCCTGCCATTGTAGTCATTATCTCTCTCAGATGGGGGACCTCTGGGAGATCTTGGATAATCTGCACACCTTCTTCTAGGCGAAGCAGAGTAGTCTCGGTGTCTTTGGGCAGGAGAGTATGACCTGCAATAATAAGTGAAATTCTTTTCCAGCACCCCCTTTACCACAAAAAAAGGGGTAAAATGACAGGTAAAAGATTATGAACCTTTACCTTGAGCGGTATCTAGATCTAGAACCTGCATAAGGACGAGGTGAGGCAGATCGGGATAAAGATCGAGAACGAGAATGCCCTGAGGTATATTAAACAAATAGTGATTAGTTTTTTCCAAGTTCACTCAGAATGCAAACAGATTGAAGGATTCAAAAATAATCATATCCCATCTTATCCACCCAGAAAATGCATTGAATGATCAATAACCAGACTTGTTACAGAAGTAATATGTGCCAAAAGAGAGAATCCTATGTCCATTGGCAATCTTCCTCCACAGTGGAACAAACAACCATTTTGAATCATTTCACAAGAAACGTACGGGAAAACCTTAACTACAAACAATATATGAGCTAACTATGAAAACACTTTGCAAATAACAAGTGAACTATACCATAATAAGATGACCGTTCTCCATGGCCTGATTGATCCCTGATGATGTACATAATAGAAAATAAATCTCTGGACACATGGAAAAAAAGGGCATAAAATCATGCTAAATGAATTCGGAAATATATTATACCTCAACCTGGATCTTTGGCGCATCTCCTCAGGCCTTTTCCTTGACTCTGCTGCTACAACCACAGATATCTCTCTCCCAGCAACAATTTGTCCATTCAAACGATGCTGAGCTTCAAAAGCATCAGATGGATCTACAAACTGAACAAATGCAAACCCTCTAGGAGCACTGCATAGAACATATAGAAAGCATCAACAGAGGCATTAAAGTATAGCTGATAGGCAAAGACAATCAAAAATTATAAATAACTTCTATTAGCTTATCTGATTTTGCCTTAATCAAATAATATAATAACTTCCATTAGCTTATCTGATTTTGCCTTAATACCCTTACCAAAGGTTAGAATGCTTCCAATAAATTGACATCTTGTTTCTGGAGTCTTACACTTTGCGGTCAGGGAATTTATGTAAAGGAAGCTTAGTGGCTGACCTTTTCCTTTAACAGTCAAGTATCAAAGGCAACTTCAAAATAGGCAAGTGACTTGAAAATTCTTCACACGCTTGTAAATATAAGATGCACTTGAAATGCACATTTCCCAAACTTATAATCTCCTCAACTTGCCTTCAATTGGCCAGGAATCAATCATCTTCCTCTTCAAACTTCTAGTGATTTGTAATTATAATTTTTCTCCTCAAAAAGGAACAATACTCTCGAGACCAATATGTTAGGGTAAGATAAACAGTAGGGCCCTTCATCAATTGTGGGGCTTGGTCTTGATTTTAACTTCAAACCAACATCCCCCTGGCAAACCAGTACAAAGTTCAATTCACTATGAAAAGGAAAATCAGATAAATGCCTTGGCAAATTAGTTGAGAATGCAATTCACATATCTTTTTTCATCATTGACTTCATATCTCTAACCAAAAAACTAACATTGAATTTATGAACATCAAAGCATTACAACCAGTAGTCATGTTCACAATCAATAGGAGAGCATTACCCTGAGTAGTAATCCTTAGGAATGTACACATCTCTCACAAGGCCAAATCTCTCAAATGGACCACGTAGTTCTTCTGGTCTGCAATGAGGAGCAATCATACCAGTTTACAAAACCATGAATAGTATTGATTGATCTCCAAATCACAAACAAAATTAGCAGGAAAATATAATAAAAAACACCAAGTAAAGTGAGAAAAACATTACCGACAGTCTAGAGGAATGTTTCGAACCAAGAGGCTTCCATGGTTCTGTTGCTTGCGCCTTCCATAGCCACCACCACGTCCATACCCTCTCTTTAGAGGCGGGCTTCTACCTCTTCCTCCATATCCTCTTCTAGGAGGACTATAATATTGTGGACTGTGCCTCCTCATGATACTTCCCTATCAATAAACAATTAATGAACAAACTTTAGTTTTTCTCAGACAAACAAATAAAGACTCCTCAACCCATTACACGTGTTAGTGCATAAATTCTTTATCACAGAGTAGATCCGGGGTTTTTTTTTTTTTTCAACACCAGAGAAGAACAAAAATAACTAATCCGTACAAATTCAAAGCTTCAGATTCACTATTTGGTTGTTAACGAAAGTGCACTAAAATTTGACGTCCAAAACACGTAAGAACGACAACTTAGTTCAATCAAACCAAAGATACTCTTCGACCCAGTTAGCAAAATCCAGTAAACAGAAATCCTAAATAATCAATCGTTCCCGAAAAACAATTATACTCTTTAACCCAGTTAACAAAACCCGGTTAACAAGCAGACCTAAAGTATAAATCTTTCCCAAACAGAAATAACACGACTGACCTAAATTGTCCGATTATAAGACACACTTCGAAGCTGAACGAACAAGATAGACCATTAGGGTTTTCAAATATATTCCAAAAACTAAAGAGAAGAACAAAGAAAAAATTACGCACCTCGTACTGCGAGATAAGACGAGAAAGAAAATAGCTTAAACTAAGAGAATAATTGAAGACTTAATTGGATCTTTACAGAACTCGTAGCTCGGAACTGTAAATTCAACAACTTCAACACGGTCGAGGGTTAGGACCTTTTGTAGAACCTTAAACCCTAATTGAGCATTTTGAGAGAGTGGACCTACGGGTACGACTTCGTTTTGATCGGTATCTCGGGCCACAGAATTGCTTCCACTTTCTAAAGGCCCATATTAGCCCTTTTAAAAAGTTTTAGTTTAAAATGTTAAATGAGAGGAAAAAAGACATAATAAAATTATCTATAAGTTATATTATGAAAAAATCATATAAATTTTATTAATTAAATAATTATTAATTAATTTAATCTATTAATGCAAATTTAAATTATTAAATAATCCAGTATTACTTTATAAAGATTTTATTGTAATTCTCTTTTTCTTATATACAAATAAATAAAAAATATAATAAATACGAGATTTGAGTCATTTCCCAACCTAGGAGATATACTAGATATTGCAGTTAAAAGTTTAAAAAAAAAGTTATGAATTGATATACTGTATATGTATCACCTTCGCGCTGGTGGCCGAGTTGGTGGAGTAAAAAGCATGAGACCAAAAGGTCATATATTCGAATCCTCCTACTTATATTTTCTCGATCGAGATTATCATACAGGATTTGTCTAGTGCAAAATACTTGATTGGCGTGATTTGCAGGCTATTGCGTCAATCCGAAGGTTTACCCAATACGCATCTAAAAGATAACAGTTGCGTATTCCTCCGCTCCAAAAATAAATAAATAAATGTATTACCTCCACAAAAGCTAACAAAAGTAACTGTTTTTATTTAATATTAATTATAATGGATCTTTTAACTTAACATTTTAATTTATTCTTCATATTTGAAATTTATTATAAACTCTACGTGTAGTATCATTTAAAAATCATATAATCTCACTTGTTTTATTTATTTATATATTTGTCTTCTTTCTTGTTTATATATGTATTTACCTATTTTATTTATTTAATTTTATTTATTTTAGTTTATTTATATTTTTCTCTTGTTACTTATTTTTATATTTTTATTTATTGTTATTATCTTGTCTTTTTTAATTATTATTACTTTATATATATATATATATATACTATAGATATATATACTTTTATATAGATCTATGGAAACTTTCCTTGAGTTGTTGTACAATCCCAATTGTTATATTTCATTTATCTTTTATCATTTATAATATTACATTATTTTAAGTTAAAAATAGTTATAAGAAACTATTTAAATAATGAAAGAAAGAATTAAATGATTGTTATACAATACCATTAATAAAATTGGAAGTAAATATTAATTTTCAAATAACAAATGTCATATAAATATAATCATTCTGACCAAAAATGGCAGCGCGCAGCTGTCACTGAAGGGAAATGAATGTCATAGTGAAAAGCCTGTTGTATTAGAGATCAATGCAAAAGATACTGTCTAGTTAGTTACAGATAATGCTCTACAGTCAACAGGAATGAAGTGAGATCTTCAGAAGATGCCAGTCTGGTTGTTACTTACTGAGTTACTGTATTACTCAACCACTTACATCTTATGCCAAGTAAAAACTGTGTTGAAAGCTAGTGTTCCATGATCCACCTAGCAAGTCACAGCTGCAGTCTCAAGTTAACACGGTGCATCAAACCCATAATCGCACTATTTGATTCCGAATACTAGCAACGAAGAGCTTATTTTGTAGCTCATATAGCAGATATAAACTTCATTGCAGACCATCTACAGGGATTACTGACCTTGCCATTTAGCATCAGAAGTATTAGTGAGATGAAATGCAGACAAAAGAGAGCATTGTGTCAGCAAATGTATGATGGCTTCGATCAGCCAGAGTCTGCAACATCAGCAAGCAACCCAGACATCTGGTTGAAGCTGTTCGGAGTCAGAATTGGTTAACAGAGGACTTTTCTGAAACTCATTTCTTAGCTGACCACAAGCTGCGCTTGCATCCATTCCCCTGGTTTGGCGTATGCTCACATTTATTTTACGAGACTCCAATGCAGCTGCAAAAGCTTGAACCTGCCGAAACAGATGAAGTAATTGGCAATTTTCACAGAAAAATGATAGAGGTAAACAAATCTTCAACTAATCTCTATAATTGCTGAATGCAATGGAAAGAAGATGCATGATGAATACTAAAAAATCATACCGCCTTTTTGTGTGGACGCTGATAATCAGAGCCTTCAATTGGATTGAAAGGTATCAGATTTACATGATACCCGCGTCCCCACTTATGAAGTAACTCTGCAAGTTCTAATGCATGCTCCAGTTTGTCATTCACCCCAGCTGCACAACAAATGACGAAGTTGTTTTAAGGAAAAACATAATCTTAAGTTGTCACATTCCGGTCTGGTGTTTAGAAAGAAATTTCTATCAAATGGAATTGCACTACCTAAAAGTGCGTACTCAAATGAGACCCGTCGACTAGTTTCAAGGAAGTAGTCTTTGCAATCTCTCATAATTGCATCTAAAGGGTAGGACTTTGCACTTGGAACAATTGTTTCCCTGAGCTTCTGGGTTGGAGCATGTAAGCTGGTGTCATTATGACAACAGGTCAGGACCGACAATAAATGCAACACTTTCAATTGCATGAAAAAAAAATGAAAATGCAAGATTCCATCTTTCATCGTGATGAAATGTACCAAGTTCTGAGTATCATAAATTAGTTATCAATGTCTAAGATGACAACTAGCAGTTAGATCAGTGAAGATTCACAGCTTAATATGCCCAACTTCTCTATTACAAGGTTAACAACTAACGGGGCGCTTGGTTTGAGGGTGGGGTTGGCTATGGATATGGGTATAATAGTAGAAGGGGATGGGAATGGGTATGAAAAATAAAAA
>JAOQMS010000003.1:33125439-33137360 GCA_027563885.1 Erythroxylum longipes | reverse complement strand
CATATGTTTATTGGGGCTATCTCCATATGTTTAACTTACAGTAAAAAAAATAATCAGTTTTGTCAAGAAATTTTATCGCAATTTTCTTCGTTGATGAGACGCGATAAGGCACGATGAAAGATCGTAAGGAATTGAGAGGCGATAAGGAAGTAAAGAGGATGGTAAGGCAAAGGCCAGAGATAAAAGAGTAAAAAATAAACGTGATAAAAATTTAGATTGGAATGAAAACTCGATATCTTGGCGGGTTTAGTAGATTTCTAAATTTAATGGAATAAATCAATTTCCCTAGAATTGAAAACCCCAAAGCAAACAATATATTTTACTATTATTCCATTCCTTCATTCCCAAACCCTTAAACCAAACGCCCCCTAAATGTTGTGACAGGTATTGAAGCTCAGGCCTGTTTAAACTGTCAATTACATATACATTAACGACAACTTTCAATTACTCATAGACACAGACATTTGAAATCAACTAAATTCCTTCTACTGAAACGTCAGTACCTGAAAGCTAAGGTGGACTGAAGTTTATGAGCAGCCAGCCTTTTTACTGTGTTAGGAACTCCCACAGTGGAAATGGTGATCATTCTTTGCCCAATCTGCACGTCCTGAATAAAAGATAAAGAGCCATTAGTCATGAATTAAGTATTAGACATCTTTACCTCCTGGACTTGAGGTTGATAGTTAAATGTAACACGGATTTGAAAATGTCTCAAATCAGGCATTGGTAAATCGAATTCAACTAATCAAATCCATAATTACAAAGAAAACCATAATTCTGTAATGATGAGAAGATAAAGTTAGTTAAAGATGACACGAATTGGAGGAAAACTATAAGGAAAGAAGGAACTATTTGATACTCAAACCAGTAAACTAGAGCTGCCATGTATAAAATTTATCAAAGAAAAACCTTATTTTTGGTACATTGGAATCAGATATGTATACAAACATCCTTTACCCTTTACAGCAGCTAGGATTTCAACCTTGGTAGATGGGTACACCGACCTCTCTACCATCAAACAAAACCTTGATGGTTATCAAAGAAATACCTTATTCAAGCATCGATGTGCTTCAAGTACTGCCTTCAAATTCAGCATCGGTTCACCCATCCCCATAAATACCACATTTGTCACTCTATGCTGGAAGATCTCCTCAATAGCTAGAACCTATACATCAAAAGTGTTATTGGCTAGATGTAGCTACCACAAATGGCTTAAAGCTTATGGTACAAATTTGACCACATCTTGTAATTTTCTACATGAAAAACAGCTCCCCTCTGAATAAACAGTAGAATGAAATTTACCTGCTCAACAATTTCGTGTCTTTGAAGGTTCCTTGAATATCCACCCTTTCCAGTGGCACAAAATAAGCAACGCAATGGACAGCCTACCTGCAAGATCAAAATGAAAAGAGCCAACCTGAAATTCCTTACAAGCTCATAAAACCGGATTCAATGAGAAGGAAACTATAAATAGGGCAGAAAGAAAACCATCCTCGGGTTAAAAAAAACCTGAGATGAGACACAGGCAGTGAGGCGCATTGAACCTTTCTCGTCTTCAACTGGTATCCCAACAGTTTCAATCAATCTATTGTCTTGCAATTTTAGCAATAACTACAATATCAGCAAGAACCAATTAAACAAGGAAGCAAAATCAACAATCATTAAAGAAAACTGCATAAATTGTCTCTTCCTGAAACATACAAACCCACTGAATCAAGTGACACAGAAAGACAAAACTTGTCTAATACCCCCATTCCCCAAGCTTTAAGCTCAAACATCAAACGGTTTTACTTGTATTTCAACAATTCATCAGAGTGTCTACAAGTAATTCAACACTAACCCATGACACAATTTTATGTCACTACATACCTACAGTTCAAGTGCTACAAGAAAACAAATGCTGGGTGAAAGTCTCTTCATCTACAACTAAGGTAGCAAAAAGCATCATAACACAGAGTGATGAGATTGAATAACTAACCTTAACCGTGCCATCAGCCGCAGTAACTGTGCGATAAATGGGTGATCGCCCAACTCTCCATCCAGCTCCTTCAAGATCATTTCTAAATGCCAGAGGCACTGTTTTAGAATTTGAAAAGGAAAATACAAGTTAGCTAATTGAAAAGCACACAGTGAATCCAAATTGAGTTCCAAAAATAGAATGTTGAGAAATAATGTGTATGCATCAAGAATAGAGAAGAAAGAAACATATACGAATAACAAAAAATTTTTTAACGAGTTTCAGCCAATTGAGTATAATTATGTGTAAACTCTAGCCAGTTCACCACAATTTGTCCCTTTAAACAAATCAACGTAACTTAAACTTGATTTGTTCATCGAAAGACTTCCAAAAATTGACCATTTTCTTCCTGGAACTCCAAAATTGCAAGCACAACACAAAGGAATACAACAAACACACATGGAGAAGCTAAACAAGTTTAGCAGTACTCACATTGGCAAAAATCCTGGATTTCTTTGACTTTTCTCTGGTATAGTAGATGGTGAAGCTGCTTTCCTCTATAGTTTTGCTAAATGTACAAATTAAAACAAGAGAAAACGAAAATTAATTTTTAAAAAAGTAACCCAATTTCAATTTATTACTTTCAGTCCATTTCACTCCATTATTTCTAACTCCCATAATTTTCAATACCTGGCCTAAGTCGACGGCGAGTTGTTGAAGCTCCGTCTCGGACATACCGAGGAGGACTCGCGAGTCCACGTGGGACGCACGTGTCTCCGACGAGGAAGATGGTGGTACTTTCCCGGAGCAAGTTACAGTGAAAGAGCAAGATCGAATGGCACGTGAGAAGGGTATGGAACACAGGTGGTGAACCAGCGCAGTTGATGCAGCAATCATCTTCACTCTGAGGTTCGCCTAGAACCTCCTTCTATGGGGCTAAAACCTCAGCAGAATCTTGAACATTGTCTGGTCTAGAAATAATAATTAATTTTTGGGCTTTTGGGCAAGTTATAACCTTGGGTTAAATTTGTTTTTTTCCATTTTTAAGTCATCCAATAAGCCCAAATAGAAATTGTTTTTAATTATGTATCATTATTATATAGAATTTATAAATTTTTATATACATTTAAATTTTTATTTAAATCAAATCTAGAAAAGCGATTTTGTTGAATTATTATTATTATATAACCCATAAATTTTTAAATAAAAAAGTTAAAGTGAATAATAAATGTTTATATAGCTACTCCTCTAAGGGTATCTCCAATTTATTCTTCCGAGATAGAGTAAAATTTCATCTATTTTAGAGATACTAGAGTACTTTTCACTCCAATCTATAACTCTATTTTTCATACTAAAAGAGAATATTCTCGGCATATTCTTTTTTACCTTTCATTAATGATTATTAAAATTATTTTATAAAATTAACCCAGCTTTTCTTTTTTACGTATATTTTTATTCACAATATTATTATTGTAGTATTTTATGTTAATAAATAATAAATAATAAAATTTCAATTAAAGTATAATTTGTTATTTGATAATACTAAATGAAATAATATATGAGATAGATTGCGTTATTTTATATTATTTAATTATAGTAAATGACAATATAATTATGTAATATCAACCATCAAATTTTATTGAATTTCATAAATCAAAAACATTTTAACATTAAAAAAGACACAGAACATCCATTACATCAAAAAATTAAAAGATAATATATAAAGTTATAAATATATAATGGAAATATTTATAAACATGAGACTAAACTTTAAGTTTATTATAAATTTATAATTACTTATATAAACATATAATGAAAATATTGAATATGGTTTAAATAACAAAATAAAGAATGAAATTTTTTTAAAAAATGAATGAATGAAAAAATAAAGAAAAAGGAAGAGAGAAAAAATTGAGAAAAAACAAAACAAAACAAAAAAGAATAGCGATAAAGGAATGCTACAAATTTAGTGTGACATTGTAGCATTTCTCCAAAATGGAGGAGAAAATGCCGTTGAGATGGAGTGCATTTCTCCCCCCCAAAATGGCGCTTCTCTTTCATTTTGGAGATGACGTAACCTTATAAAAAAGGTTTTAGCATACAATTTTAAAACATAAATATATGAATATAAATTTTCTTTCATATGATAATTACATATAAACGTGCAAGTTAATAGTCTCGTTTATTTTAATTATTATTTAGATTCTAGGTTCACGAGAGTGTCAAAAGGAAAGAACGAAGAGAGTGTTTCCTTATTGGGAGAGTGTTTCCTTGGCCAAGAGAAGCAAAAGTTTGCTTCTCAAGAGGTCACATGGTAATGATATTTATACATAACTTATTTTGTTAATTTCTAGCTAATACGATTATCTTAAATTTAATAAAATTTTTATCAAATTTAGATACAAGATTAATCAAATTAAATTTAATTCATTAATTTGAAATTAAATGGAGTAATACAAAACTAATTTGACATCTCTACCATATATAAGAACTAGACCTATAGTTTGGGTGAAAGGTGAAACTTGAACTTTCTTTGAGTGGACTTATAATGTTGAAAAACATGCATTATACTCATTAAAATTGGGCTCAACAAGGACACCAAAGCCAATAAATCTCTAATGGTGCCCTGATGTACAATTTCTAGTCATAACGATCATCAAAGAACCTTGAGTTCTGAAGATATGCAGAGCCTTTACTCTCCTAATTCTCAATAAATTGAAGGACTGTACAGTAGGGTTTTTTATTTCTCATGCTTGTGTACATGATAGTACAATATGCACCAAAATGCAATCCTCAACTTTTCCATGGATGGAGTCGAATGTGTTCAAGTAAAGCTTCCTCTTTCATGCTTGGAGAGGTGAAGCAGAAGGCCGTGGATAACTGGCAGCTTTACCGTGAGAAACTCCGGCGGCGGCGACGTTTTTCTTTGGGTTTTTAGAACTATTGTCATAAGCTTTTTGCGGGTTTTGATGACTCAAGCCCCTGGAACCTTCTTTATCAGTAGAGTCATGAAGCTGTTCCAATGTTCTTACCACTTCCTCCATACTTGGCCTAAATCTTGGTTCTATTGATATGCACTGGACTGCAAGAGTAGCAGCTTTTAGTGCAGTACTCATGGAATACTGACCCTCAATTCGAGCATCCATAACTTGAACAAATTTACGTTTGCTGCCAAGGTAAGGCCTTGCCCACTCAACCAAATTTTGTTCCCTGGCTGGCCTGTTCTTGTCTATAGCTCGCCTACCAGATAACATCTCGAGCATAACGACCCCAAAGCTATATACATCACTCTTTTTAGTTAGATGACCTGCAACGTAGGGGCAAATGAGCAGATAAAGAATCGTAAAAGTGAGAAGCTAGGCCATGGAGTTATTGATGCGGGATGCCAACTCTGAACTTAACAAACTAGTAATTGAAAAGATACCTGTGGCCATATACTCGGGAGCTGCATATCCCAATGTACCCATGACTCTTGTGGAGACATGGCTTTGACTACCACTTGGTCCATCTTTGGCCAATCCAAAATCAGAAAGTTTAGCATTAAAGCTCTGTCATATTACCATGAAAAGAGGCCGCATTAGACAGGATTTGAATACTAGACAACTTTATAATCTTCAGAAACAAGCATTTTTCACATACCGAATCGAGCAAGATATTAGAGGCTTTAAAATCTCGATATATGACTTTGGCCTTGTCGCTGTGAAGGAAAGCCAGACCTTTCGCAGCATCTAGTGCGACCTTCATGCGAAGATTCCAGGGGAGCGGTTGGAAGTAAGAAGCCCCTGATCCAAATATCAATTTGTTTTAAAAGAAGATTCTAAACATTCAAGTTCATGGAATACATTGCTACTTCTACTAGAAGCTTGAAATTTTGAGCATCACAATCAACTCACTTCTGAATAAATGATTCTCCAAACTGCCTTTCGGCATAAACTCATAGACCAGAAGTCGGTGATCATCTTCTAAGCAGTAACCAATTAGTTTTACAAGATTGGGATGATACAGTTGGCCCAGATAGTTAATCTCTGCCTGAAATTCAAAAACCACCAGAAAGCATAAATCAATGAAAGATCAGTTTGGTATAGTCAAAGCCTTAAAACTCGTACTCTAACAAATCACATTGACAAATTCGAATAAATGCGCTCGATGTCAATGCACATTGCCCAAAAAAATGTTTGAATGAACCTTAACTAAGACAATTGTTTCAATTGTATCAACAAACAGATAGAACAAAACTGAGCAGAAGGGACACTGACCAGCCATTCCTGATGACCTTGAAAACTTTCTTGGTTAAGCTTCTTTACTGCAATAATCATGCCCGTCCCGGGCCTGACCGCTGTTAATGAATGCTCGTCTATCCACCCTTTAAAGACACAACCAAAACCACCTTCACCTAATACACTATCTGGGCGAAAGTTTCTAGTGGCTGCTTTAAGATCACTAAAGGAAAATTTCTTCACATTGTCAGACTGCAAGATCTCACCCTCTGTACGAGTAGTTGATGATGGTCCAGTAGAGGGCACTTTGCTACTTGACTCACTCCTATCATTCCCATCTTTACTAGTATTTTTTGAGTTTGCACCTGCAGATTTTAATATCATCGTCCATTAGCTCTTTTATTACCAAAACAGATTCAACTTTTTCACTAAGCTACTCACAAGCTCCACAACAATTAAAAGGGAGCAATGAAGTAAAGAATAGAAGAGGAAAGAACCACAAATTCCAGAAAACCTAGTGAAGATTGCAAGAAATTCGAGAAAACTAAAGCATGAGACGATTGAGAAGTAAAATATTCAGCTAAACGACAGGCAGAAACGGTATGGTAATGAAAAGAAAAAGAAAAGAGAAACCAATTTCAGGATCGTTTTCCTGCACTTCCTAAACTTCTCCCGGCAACCAAACAGAGCATCTATATCTAACCCCACCGGCGAGAGAGAGAACAAAATAACTATTTCAACCAAAGAAACTCCTTCCCGTGAACTGTTCTTCAGAAACTAAAGGCTCCATTTTCAGCAGCAGATTAAAAACTAAAAAATATCTTTAAAACTAAAAAATATCCTATCTTTAACCACCAAACTCAAAGATGAATCAATAAAGGAGTGAAATTCGCAAAGTATACCAATATGAAATGGGCTCTCAGCTTTAATTCGCGCACTGAAACAGGACCCCATGATTGAAAGCTTAGAGTTCTTCAAATCCAGACCAACCCCTGATGATAACTGACAAACCCCGGCTCAATGACAAGTTTTGACCAGAAACAGAAGATAAGCTTTGAACCGGTGAGAAAAGAGAACAATCCAGGTGTGAATCCAGAGCATTCAGATTTGAAAGTCAGTTGTTACCCACCAAAAGGACCGCTTTCGTACTTTGACTGATTTCTAAAATACTTAAACAAACAAGTGAGAGAAATCAAAATGAAAAGAGAGGTTGTGAGAGAGAGCAGAGGGCCAAAGCATATTGGACAGATTGGCTAGACTTCGGTGTTTTATGGTTGTTTGTTTGGCTTCTGGGAAAGTTCTGTCCAATACCCTCTTCGGGAAGGACAAAAGTTTAAATTATTGACTAGGCCTCTACCTTTGTGTTGTTTGTTTATCCAAGTTGGCAGACAGAGACAGAAACCTGCCCTTGAGAATCTTCGGATTTATACGTCCTAATAGATTTCTTTGTCTGAATTATAGTTCTTTTCCCCTATAAGTACATTTCAAACTCGAAATCTCAATATAGAGGAAGAAGAAACAAATTAAAGCTTTAATCTATGGAAGACAGAGTTTGACGGTAATATCTAAGTTTTGACAAAGAACCATACCGTTAATTTTTATAAGATTAAGTGTGTTAGAAAAGTACAAAGTTTGATTGGAAAAGTACAAAGTTTGACTTACTAAAAAATTAACAAGTTAAATTTAATGAAAATAATTTTATTTTTATTTTTAAATCAAATTAATCTAAAATGAAATATATTTAATTAAATTTATTATTAAGTAGGACTGGTAAAAAATCGGTTTTAAACCAATTCGGTTCCGGACAATTCAGACAAGGTAAAAATTTCATGACTCTAAACTGGTTTGAAACTAAATTTTTTTTTACCAAACTGACCCAGAACTGAACTCAATTGGAAAACACCCAATCCGGTTCGCAACCGATTTGTCCGATTTTAATTAATAACAAAGAGTCATTAAATTGCACTATCTTTTTCCCATATCTTTTTTTCTGTAAAACCAATCAAAAAATTATAGTAAAGTAAGCTAAATTATAGCTGTCTAGTTGAAGTTCAAACCAAACAAATGGTAAGTATACAACCAAATTCAAAAAAACAAAAATACAACCACCAAATTCAAAGTCTCCAACAAAATTATAACAAGAAGCAACAAAGGCATAAACAGTACATCAAATCTAAAATCAGTAAACCACATTATTCATACTACAAATTCAAACTAAATAAAACATGCGAGAAATAATAAATCTTTCTTCATGTCCCAAAGATTCCCTGAGCTGTGGGGAAAAAAACAAAAGATGTCATAAGTTAGTTAATATGTATATAACAATTAAAACTTAATACAATAAATTAAAATAAAGTAATGATTTTTTGCCTTTTTAAAATTCGGATCAGACAATTTTAATAGGTTTTAAATGTTCAGTGCTGACCAATTTTAAAAATTCGGACATTTTGTTTGATTAGATCAGTCCGGATCTAGATTTGACTTTAATTCGGACAAAAATTAGTCAACTCGATTTAAATTCGGTCAAAAATTTCTAACATGTATCTAATTTTTTCTAGATCGGACATAATCGAGTTATCTGTTTGGACGAAATTTTGTCAAGCCTATTATTAAGTATTTATATTTGAAACTTTTTTCAAACTTAAACTCAAAATTAAATTTGATTTGATTTATTGTCGTTACTAATTGAGATATTGTAAAATTTATGTAAGTAATATGTCTACGCATTAAAATTTAATATAATTAATGAATTTGAATATCACATTTTTTTAATTCTCAAATGTTTAATGCATTAATTGAAAGCTTGAGAATGGAGCCATCAATTTTTAAATAGGTCCCTAGATTTCTAACCAAAACCATTGACAATTCTTAGTTTAGAGATGGCCAGTCGTTTTCTAAATGGAATGTGGAAAAGGGACAAACATCTTGGGTTTGAAAGTTTGAGAGGAATAGAAGGATTATAAAATAAATATTTTTGTTAAATAATTACTAAAATATATTTTTAGTAAATTATTTAAGGTGTTAAATTCATAATTAAATGATATTTTTAAACTTAAATGATTGTCCAAACTCTTAAAAAATTAAGTCCAACTCTTTTATGACAACTTAAACTAGCCCTGAATGACGTATATTGCTTCTTTTCATAATCACTTGTTAGATTATTTGTACAAAAAAGGAAAAAGTACACATCGCTATGCAGGTGTTTGACTTTTTTGTAGTCATTAAATGCCTGCATTGCCTTCTAAAGCGACTTCTAGAAATGCACTGACCACATAAAGTGTCCTAGTGATTAAAGAATCACGTAAAGAAACCATTTCCGTCAATTTTCCTTATCTTGCTTGGTTGATGGATAAGACTTTTTCTCTCATGAGACTAAGACGCCATCAAACTTGTCATTTTGCCGAGAGTTTACTTTTTATGTATAATGATTGAAAATAAGCACTTTAAGATCAACTCATGCCATAAAGGTTTTTTCTGGTAAAGGCATTTTATAGGGCCGTCAAATTCTCTTTTCTACTTAAAGTTGGTCTGACTTTATTCTATTAATCTCAACTATATATTTACGTAAAGTATAATGAATAAATTTTAATAAAATATAATAAAAATATCACATTTCATTGGCATGGCGCGGGTGCTCACACTAACTATAGCACAAGTCCATGAGAAATGACGGCGGAATTATGGTCATCAAGAAGGCCATTGAGATTTGTTCAGCATCATTTTCGACAAGAATAATCTTTTACTCCATTGAACAACTAAGCTAAATAGGGATGCATCTTCTTACTTTTTATTGTTTTTATATTTTTCTTTTTAGTTCTTGTATCATATCTTTTTTAGTTTTATTTTATTTTATTTATTTACTCATTTCATTATTATTAAGTATTTATTATTAGTATCATTTGTATTATTATTTATTTGTTTTTATACATTTACGTATTTAATTTTATTTATTTATTTTAATTTTATTTATTTACTCTTTTAACCTATATTACTTATTTGTATTTTTTTATTATTACTATACTACTTTTTTTTCATGTTATAATTGCATGTAAGTCTACCGAAAACAGTCTCTCTATTCTGTAGGGGTAAAACTGCGTACTATCAAACCTCCTCAGATCCTGCATTGTTAGATTTCGGACTGAGTGATGATGATGATGATAATGATAAAAACACCATAAGTGATACAGGAGATCTAATCCCCGATAAGTTAAGTGTAAATTATAAATGACATGTTTCAAGATTCGATTAATTTAAAATTTTAAAAATATTTTTATGAAATATTTTGTGTGGGTAACAATTTATTTGATGCAAATATCGCTTGCAAAATTCACCCTTATAAGAAAAAGGCTAAACTACAAGGAATTTTCTTGAGATTTAAAATTAAAAAATTAAATTTTAAATTTTAAAAAAATTATTTATGATTTTAGAAAAAAATCAATTATGTTATACTTTTTAACAAAAAAATAACATTAATGAACATATAAGATATAAATACATGTAAATTTATTAAATATTACTAACAAAACGATGTAACTTATTTCTTAAATTTAACTCGAACTAAAATAACAAATATTATAAATTATTTTAAATTATTAAGTTGAGTTAAGTATATTTATTTCAAATTGAATTTAAATGATGAATCAAATCATTATGTTAATAATATTTAATCAAATAAATTTTATTATGTGTGTTTTTATAGTTACTTTTTAACAAAACTCAATAACTCTCTTTGACCTAGAAATGTAATCAAGTTGATCAATATTACAGTAAATTCTTTGCTTTCCACTCTTTTTGTGTTCAGTGACGTCAAAGTGGTTTTACCTTTACATGATGGGGTCATCCTCGAGTCTGGATTCAACACCTTCTACTTAAATTGCATTCCCAAGTGCTAATGCACCAACTAATGCAACTCAGCTTTGGCATTCGTTGACTCCATCGTTGGCTTGAACTCGTCGCAGGACTCAACTGATGTTGACTTGGAAAGTTCTTTTACTAAGTCAAACTTAAAATTAGATTTTCCGTGATTCTACAGCCTGGAAAAAGAGTACCCACAGGCCACAGGAGCTGGATGATCTGTATTCTCTGAGGCCATATCTGTACCCAGCAAGTTTGCTTGAACCTTATCTAAAGGAAGTGATAAAATAACGAAGAAAAATACTTTTAGGTATTTTTAGGAAACATTTTTATGTGTTATTATTTTGATTTTAGCTCAAAAAAAATTATTGTATCTCTAAATTTAATTTAAGAAAGTCTATTTTTATAAGCCTACTATTTTAATGGAAGAAGCAAATTGGAGTTTGTGAACGTAGTTTTGATAATACTTGAAGAATGCACCTAGAGATTTGAACTCAAAGATTTCAACATAAGAAAATGGTAATATGAATGTGAACGAATATATCGAAGAATGAGAACAGATATTATCATTATAATTATGATAGTTAGTTAATAGGAAGAAATGATTACCATTACTATTGACAGTGATTGGTTTATAAAAAATATTAAGAAATAAAAATATAATATAATTAATTAATTATATTGTAATTAATTAATTACAATATTTTAATTAATGAATGAATTATACTTTAATTAATTATATTGTAACTAATTAATTATTAATAATAATTCCAATATAATTAATTAAAATATTATTGTTAATAACAATATTTTAATTAATAAATAATTATATTTTAATTAGTTATATTTTAATTAATTATAATGTAATTAATTAATAATAATATTTTAATTAG
>JAOQMS010000003.1:33104339-33119408 GCA_027563885.1 Erythroxylum longipes | reverse complement strand
AAAATATAAAATATATAAAAATTATTCTTTAATTGTTTGTATATATTTCTATATAAATAAAAATAAACTAAATAATTTTTAAATATAAATAACATATAACATAATAAAATTTATTAAATAATTAATAATAATTTTTATATAATTAGTATATAATTAATAATAAAATAATAAAATTTTATTATTTTAAAATAAAAAATATAAAAAATTATTTGTCGCAGTTGTGTATAACTTTTTAATTGGACATGATTTCTGTTTTAAAATCATAGCGTTAAATTTCTTGTAATAACCATTTTAATATCAGGGGTATAATAGTTATTTATTATATATTATATTTCATTCTATCTGTTTTTTAAACAATGTTTCACTGCATTACATTATGAACTTTTCCATCCCTTCCAAAAAACTTTTCACTATATTACATTCTATTTCATTATAAACCGTTCCCTTCCATTTCATTCTATTTCATTCAGTTTCATTAATTAACATCCAATCAATCAGGCAACGGTTAAAGACATAACTTTGTTAAATGGGTATACATCTTTTCTATTAATTTTTTTGTCAACTTGTTATTTGACTTAACTAATAAAAAGTATATTTCCACTTAATAAAATATGATTTTTTAAATATTAATTTATAAATATGTATTCAAAATGAGTCCAACTATTTTTCTGAAAATGTAATATATTATTATCCAACTTGGTGAAAGAAAACTGAATTTTTGACTAAACTATATATATATAGTAATAAACGGAAAAATAAATAAATATAGACATGGTACATAATATCTTATTCAATAAAACAATAAGTGGAAGAAGTTAAATTATTTTTAGAGATGTTAAATTATTTCACCATCTCTTAAAAAGATTATCATTTTTCGTGTAAAAACAATATTCTAATCTATTCTTTCAAGTATTAGTTTATTATGTAATGTGAAGAGAAATTAATTATAAACTAATATTTAACCACCAATTTTTGAATGCATTTTAAAATACTTAACAATTTATAAAATATTGGATGATTTATTTGCGAATTGAATAATAGAATGTTAGTTTTGAGATTTGACGGTGAATGGTAGTTGAGCTCAGGATAGACTCAACCCATTTCCTCAACAGATCATAGGATTTCAAATCGACTTTAAGTTCGGGGTTTGAGCCTCGACATAATTGATAATTGATAATTTGTTTGAACAAGTATCATCTGCATTACTACATAGTACTGACCATCTGGTTAATTTAGCTTACTTAATTTCCAAATTAGCGTAATTAATGTATTGACAAAGTTAGTCCAAGTTACTCCTATACGGGTCGTTTTCAGTATGTATATTTACTCTATCTTTTGGCCGGGTTAGACATACTCTTGTATAAGTCTTTTTTGGTATATATTTTTACCTTAGTATTTATTGTTAATCTTTGACATGTTATGTACTTATGGTATTTTGTATTGTCTTACATTTTTTATTTTTATTTTTATTTTTGCATTTAGTTATTTTTATACCTTTTTTCTTTGTATATATATATGCACATCTATTTATAATTTTTTAGTATCTTCATACATTGCACGTGGGTTTATCAAAAACAGTATTTTTACTAAATAGGATAAATTTGCGTCCTATTGGACCTCTTTAAATTCCGCGCCTCAACAAAAATTTAATTGAGTATTGATGATGATCATGATGACAAATAAATTGAACAACTGGATGATAGTTTTGAAATTTGAGCTTGAATAGTAGCTAGACTATGGGCTTAACCTGTTTTGAAGTTATGGATCAAAATTGATTTAATCAAAATTGAGATCAATTTGAGCCTGAAGACCGACTCAAGGATTAGTCTAATTAATTCGTCCCACCTAAAATAATTCAAAACCAAGCAAAACAATGTTATCGTGGGAAGTTTTCCCAAAACGGTATCTTTTTGGCTAGTTTGCTCATGTACAAGTCGTGTGATGCAAAGTTAACATTTGGGATAGACTCTAATCGCGAGTTAGAGGGTCAGACTGACAATAGACTCAACCAATTGCCAACGTGAAATATGAGAATGAATAGCTGGGCTTGGCTCGTGAGTTAAGGGATCAGGCTAGCCACAAGCCCTACTCATTGTCACCTTTGGATTTGAGAATGAAAAGTTTTGGCATGTCATTTAGGGTAGTTTGGCAAGTTATTTTTTTCCCACTAATTTTAACAACAAAAATATAAATTTCCAGATTAGGTGCAAAATGATTCAGAGTTAGTTACACTGCCTATCTTTCTCATCATTTAAGCTTCAGAAACCTTGTCAGTTTGTGTTTACAGAAATGGCAGGTTAATCTAATTCTCAACTCTCTCTCTCTCTCTCTATATCTTTCTATCTCTACATCTCATGTTTTGCATTTGAAATGTATCTACTTTTGTACATGATCATCTAAAAACATTGAATCTTTCGTTGCTTAGATTGAGTTCATTGTCGAAGATGAATTGGTGTGAGATTGTTCCCAATCTCAAGATGGATTCCTCAAATTTCCCTGTTTATTTCTCTGCTCATCGCTCTCTATACCCTCTCATCTCTATATATATATTTGATAACAACTCATCCTCCTAATTTTTTGGTTGTAATATCATCTTAGTCTAAATAAGCATGACATATATCTCATCTTCTTAGATCAAATTAAATCACATTATTTGATAATGTAATTTAGATTGTATCATATTCAAATAAACTTATCTCCAATCCTATATGAGTACATCAATGAACATACAAAAAATCAATACATTATTATAAATTTCAAAATTCTCAGCTTCATTTTCTTTTATAGTATCAGAACCCACATGAGCTAAGTCTTACTTTTTTTTTCCTCTGCAACATCTACTATCCATACACACAACCTATTACACTGCTATACTACAAGCACAATTACCAATTATCAACACCTCATTACCAATTACCAATATCACAAACTTCATCACTACAATACTTGACAACCTTAATTACCTTATCTGGCAAAATTAAGTTCAAGAAATATTATGGCCATGTTTAGATGTTGGTTGATCAGCTATAAAATAGCTGATTAACCATAATTAGTTGATTGACTTTGTCAATCAGCTATTGGTTCTGTTTGGTTGTCGGCTGGTTGGGTTGGCTGATTCAACCCAACCAACTAATGTTATAGAAGCTGCTTGTAAGCAGCGTTTACGCAATAGCTGATTGACTTTTCCTATAATGTCCTTCACTCTCTACTCTCTATGCGATGTCTGTCTGGTCTCACTTATGTACGGCTACCATTTAATAAGTCCCTAAGGGTAACTATTAGTCACCCCGTGACTAGAGTCATGCACGGTGGTGCATGACTTACTTATGTCCTTTGCTTTAAAGTTCAATAATATAAAGTTCTTATGTCTCACTTATGTCCTTTTCACAATTTTTTTTAAAGTTCAATAATATAAATATAATATTTTGGATTATTAATCTATATTTTGAGGATTACAAACTTAATTTTTATAGAATTAAATATCTAAAATCTAAATTTCTATAAGAAAATCAACTAAATACTAAGATATATAATATTCATACTCTTATAATTTTCTTAAAGTCATATCCTCATAAGTAATTTTACACATAAACAGCTAAAACTAAACAGCTAATTTTATCAAACATCAAATGAAAAATAGCTAATACAATCCGCTGGTCAAATCAGCTGATAGAATCAACTATTAGCTAACAGCTAATGCAATCAGTTGATTGCCAAGCAGGGCCTATATGCCTGTAACTTAATTGTCTTTATTGATGTCTCCATCACTCCACCATTAAAACATCACGTCTCAACTGCTGATGCATCCTCTCCTTCCGCAAATTTTCTAGAATGGAAAAAATGAGACAAATTATTAGACTATTGCCTCACTGCCACACTTACCTTTATTGTCGCTCCCTTTGCTCTCAGATGTATACTGCTTGGAGTCTCTTGCTACCACTGAAAATCCATTTCCTTCAACAAACAAAAGCTCAAAAATTCGTCCTTCGCTGGCATCTTCACATCACCAAAAGGGCGATTCTACCATCACCGACTACTTAACATCCATTGCCATTACAATTGAAGAACTAGCAGCCATTAGTGACCCAATCTCGTCAACTATTCTAGTTCTCTTCACCATTAACGACCTTCCACCGAAGTATGAGTCATTTGTCACTGCCATGGAAAATTGCGACACACCTCCCTTCTTCTTCGAGCTCCACGTCAAATTGCTACTCCACGAACAAAGCCTGTTGTCTCTCCATCAATCCCCACTAGAAATGACATTCGTGGCTCAATGTGGCTCTCGATTCTCCACTCACAATGTTGGCAGGTAGTCTGCATTCTCCAACCATAGCATACGCAACCCTGGGCATCTTGACACCCATAACCTAAATAGGTCTACTTTCTAATCCACCTGGGCTGGGCCTTTTAACAATTTCTCTGTGCCTAGCCCATATCAGCCCATTAACCAGTAATCATTGCCCAACCCACAATTCCACCAACTTAAACCTTATATTCCAACCCAATTTACCAATTCCAATTACAGTTTTCAACCCAAATCTACTCCTCGATCTCCCGAGTGTCAAATTTGCACAAAATTTGGACATATAGTTGTTACTTGTCGTTTTCCCTACATGCAATCCAGAAACAATTTTTTCCAATCCTCCCCTTGACCTATCCCAAATTCAACCAACCTTCTCTGCATTAAACATTACCCTTCCCTCACCTTCCTCTACCTGCTCCACTAATGAAATCACTGAATGGCTTCTAAATACTTGTGTTTCCTCTCACATGACTCATAACACTAATATTCTCGACTTTGTTGAACTCTATCACAATACTAATCGAGTAGTTGTCGGTAATGATACTACTCTACCCATTACTTCTAAAGGTTTCTTATCTTTCCATACGAATCTTCACTCATTTCATTTAAATAATATTCTCGTTGTCCCTAAACTTATTGCAAACTTACTTTTTGTTGCTTAATTTGTTAAAGACAATTCATGTTTAATTAAATTTAATTCCTCTGGTTATGTTATGAAGGATCTTTCCATCGAGATTCCACTTCTCGCTAGAAACATTCACAATAATCTCTACCCTCTCAAGGTTCCTGTCAATTTCACAAATCTTATGGTTTTTGTTGCTCAATGTACTTCTTCATACCTCTGACATCAACGTCTTGGGCATCCTTGTTCTCAAATCTTTTCCAAATTATTTACATTGGATTTAGTGTCTTGTACTTATCTCATTGAAATTTATGTCTTCAAAACAAAAGTTGTCGTATTTTTTTCCTGTATCTATCGGAGTATGTACTGTATCTCTTCAACTTATTCACTGTGCATTTAGGGACAATCATCTGTGTTACCCCCTTCTGGTTTAAGATATTTAATAATTTTTATTAATGATTTTAGTCGTTACATCTGAAATTTTCCTCTCGATCATAAGCCTCAAGTATTATAAAAAAATTAAAATTTCAAAACCACTGTTGAGAACTTATTCTCAACAACAATCAAAATGTTTCAATATGATGGAGATTTTGACATTTCTTTTTGAATTTCTTATCCCCACACCTCACAACGAAATGGTGTTGTTAAACATAAAATTCGTCACATAAGTGAAACAGGAATCACTCTTCTTATTCTCAACTCTCTTCCGAATATATTTTGGTATGATATATTTTCCACTGCTATTTACCTTATAAGTCTTTACCATCATCTACCTTATATTTCAAATCTCGTCATGAATTGTTGTTCACATCTTCTCCCAATCTTACCTATCTTTGTGTTTTTGGGTGCATAAGTTATCCTTTTCTTACTCACACTCAACTCCATAAACTTACACATAAATCCATCCCTTGTGTATTCCTTGGCTATGCCCTTAGCTATAAAGGATACAAATGCTTTGATCCATTCGCAAATAAAATTCATCTTTCCCAATATGTTTGATTTCTTGAAAATTAATTTCTTCCCTTCCACCCAAACTCCTCCTCCTGTTTTATCACCTCTCTCTCTTTACCATTACAAATTCAATTATTACGTGCTCCTCCACCACTATCTAGTTCTCCTTTCTCACCAGTCTCCACTACTTCTTCCCTGTCCATACCTCCAGTGTCCTCTCCTCTGTCTATTCCACTTGTTCCTCAATCATCATCTTTGTCTACACATCCAATGGTCACTCTCGCTTGTGACAACACTCGAACTTTGAAAAAATTTCCTAACCATATTACTAAGTACACTGTTGTTCCTCCATCTCTTTATCTAGATTCTACTTGTTTCACTCATGCAAACAAATTTTCTCACTAGTGACAAGCCATACTTGATGAGTTTAAAGCTCTCCATCACAACAACACTTGATCCATTATTCCCCCTCCTCTAGGTGTAAATATTGTCAAGTATAAGTGGGTATTCCGTAAAAAGCTTAACCTTGACGGTTCCCTAGACCGCTATAAAGCCTGCCTAGTCACAAAAAACTATCATTAATCACCTCGTCTTGATTATACTGCCATTTTTAGTCCAATTGTCAAACTAACCACCATTCGTCTCATTCTTACCCTTGCATTGGCTAAAAACTGGTCCATTCGTTAACATAATGTTAATAATGCTTTTCTTCATGGCAATTTATAAAAATATGTCTTTATACAACAACCTCTTGGTTTTGTTGACATCATCCTCATTATGTGTGTCACCTACATAAAGCTCTTTATGGTCTTAAGCAAGCCCCAAAAGCTTGGTCCAGTTAAGTCACGCCACTTTTCTCCTTGTTTATGTGGATGATATCTAAGTGAATGGTTCTTCACAACCATTTATTCAAACCATCATGGATGCTCTTCATCATAAAAGATCTAGGTCATCTTCAGTAACTTCTGGGCATTGAAGCAACCTTTACACCCACTGGCATTATACTCTCACGGTTTAAATATAATCATGACCTCCTCTACTGCACGTATCTTGACTCCTCAAAACCTATCTCCACACCCATTAGCACCTCTCTACCACTTTCCAAAAACCATGGTCTTCCTCTTTTTGATTCTACTGAATGCCATAGTATTGTTGGAGCACTGTTGTCTCATTAGACCAGATATCCAATTTGTTATTAACAAAGTTTTACAATTATTACATTTTCTCACTGATGTTCATCGGACAATGGTAAACACATCCTTCAGTATCTTCACTCTACCCCATCTTATGATCAACGTTTAGCTAAACCCTCTACCTTAACCATCACTGCTTACTTTGACACTGATTGGGCTGGGTGTCCTAACGATCTCAGATCTACGTCTGGTTATTGTATTTTCTTTGGCTCCTCCTTAATTTCTTGTTATAAGAAACAACTTATTATGGCTAAATCTAGTACTGAAGCAAAATACATAAGCATTGCTTTAGCTGCCACTGAATTATGTTGGTTTAATTCTTTAATTGATGAACTTGGCTTCTCTGACATCAAACCACTTTTATAATGTGATTAACATTGGATCTTTCTTGTTGTAGATCCTGCCTCTTATGCTCTTATTGAATATACTAAAATTGATATGTACTTTGTTTGTGATTTGGTGGCCAAGAAATCTCTGTTCATATTTCATACATCAACCTCTCACCAATTGGGTTCTACTCCGTTTTTATTGTTACTTGACAAGTTCAATGTTCTTTCAAGCATTAGCTTGTGGGGACTTGATAACAACTCAGTCTCCTGATTTTTCAATTGTAATATTATCTTAATCTAGATAATCATTACACATCATCTCATTTTCTTAGATCAAATTAACTCATGCATTATCTGATAATGTAGTTCATATTTTATCATATTCAAATAGACTCACCTTGTCTTCAATAATATATAAATACAACAAAAGGTTGTACAGCAAGAAAAATCAATACACTATTCTATACTTTAAAATTCTCACCTTCATTTTCTTTCAATATTGAATGGCTTATGTTCTCTATGCGTTGAATTCATATAGTAACAGAGCGATTATGATCCGCAAGTAGCCACTCAAGTGCAGCTCTAGTTAGCGGTGGCTTTGGAAGCGGGGCAAGTGTAGTGTTAGGCCTCCATTCTTATTAGGATAAAGCTTACTTCATTTCTTTTTATGCAAACATGCATAGTGGATTTTTCTGGGACTTCCCAATTTGATTCTTAAATGCCGATAACTCGATAAGTGAGATCATGGACTTGATGCACAAGTTGGGTTTTCATTTTGCATAATTCATTGTTCAGACTCCTGAGAGAATCTTATATAGGTAGCTGCTGATGCTTTCAGTTGCTTTACAAAAAAGGGATCCGAACCCTTTCTAGATCTGAATTTATGTTCGAAATTAAAATACCCAACTAAGATTGACTCGTTTTAAATTAAATTTGAATTTTTGAAATGTTTGATTCCAACTCGATCCGTACACTAATCTTAGCTGCGTGTTTCAGAACATGTAACTAGAAGACCATATCAGAGATTCCAACTTTTATCTATGGAAGCAATGGGCCAGGCCACATGGTGTGATTTTGGGCTTTTAAATTAGCGAATGCTGAGGATGAAATCAGGGCATGAGCTTACCAGGTTAGTTATGTGTCTAATTGTTATGCAACTACGTCCTGACTTGTGGCGCATTAACTATATTAACAAGGTTGAAATCATTACTTGTGTTATAAATTAAGAAACCCACAACTTATAATTCTATCGCTAGAAGGGTTATGAGGTCATATAACACATCGCAACATGAAATGATAAAGCCCATTAAACCCTCATGATTAAAAACAAACATAATTTTGCCAAAGACTAATCACCCATGGGCCCAGCTCACTGCATTGCAGAATTCAGTGCCGACTATACTGAAAAAAAAGGCTCTATAACAAACAGTTGGGCATAGGATGACATGCTCCTAATTTTCAGCTAGTAGACAAAAAATTGAAGCCGTGTTGAAAAACTCCAAACTTGATACCCCTAACTACTTCTCCTCCAAATCAGCTACTCAAAGGACAAAATAATTCAAACACGCAACAACAAGAGAATAGACACAGAACAGAGAAAACAAAGATGTTCAACTCCGGTTAAATCATAAAAGTACCAACTACCAAGCAACCAAATAACAAGCTTCAATTTTAAAAGCTAGCATGGTTAACATCTAAAAACAGTGTATACCAATTAAGCTAAAAGTACCAACGAAAGAATAAGGAAGTATAAGAATCTATAGAACATTCATTAACATTTCAATCATCAATAAAGAAAAAAGGTCAATCTCAAAAGCACTTAGAAACCAGCAAATCATAAGCAGCAATCAGCTAAAAACGGACATTAAGATACAAATCCAGCTCACATCCACACAATACTTAAACAAAACAAGAAGAAGAAAGGGGAAATGAAATACAAAAGCAAGCTTTGTACATAACCAGGAGAGAATGACAAGAAAAACTGTTACCTTTGCAGAACAGAGAGAGCCAATTGGTGTATGAAAGCCAGAGAGAATAAGAAATGGGTTTCCAAAGAACGGGTTTTTAAGGTCAAGCCTCACAAAGTCCTTGGCTTTGGTTTCCACTAGATCTCAAAACAAAACAGCACAAATGGAAGAGTAAAAAGCAAAAAGGAATTTCACCACCTCCACTTCCTTAAAGCGAAGCCTTCCTCCGTCGCCATCTGGGTGAGAGGAGGTAGTACGGGCCGTTAGAGAAGAAGATGCCATCTAAACCACATAGTTAACGGATATGAGGAAGAAAAAGAGAAGGGCATTTGAGGGTTACCTTAATGTTGATAATATCTTGCAGCAAAGGTGGTTTCTCCGCATGATCCTCCACTGTATCATCCGGTATTGGCAGTCCTGATCCTCCACCATATCCTCCACTGTAGTAACTATTTTCAAATTTCAAACCTCTAAAGCTCAAGTCTATAGGTTTCAAAAACCATAAAGGAAGAGACTTTTGTATGTTCAGTAAAAGAAAGGAACGAGCTTTCAAGAGGAAGATGTAATAGTTGTAAGGAGACCGAAGAAGCTAGTGGCGGAGAAGGAGAAGAAGCCGGAGGAGAGAAATATTGCCAATCTTTTGTAACAGAAAATATAAATTCCTTATCAAATATATTAAAACTGATATATACTTTGTCCGTGATTTGGCGGCCAAGAAATCTCTGTTCATATGTCACACATCAACCTCTCACCAACTTGCTGACATACTCACCAAAACATTAGGTTCTGCTCCGTTTTTATTGTTACTTCACAAGCTCAATGTTATTTCAAACATTAGCTTGGGGGGAGTTGATATCATCTTGGTCTAGACAAGCATTACACATCATCTCATTTTCATAGATCAAATTAAATTGTGCATTAGCTGATAATGTAGATCAGATTTTCAAATAGATTCAGCTTGTCTTCAATGATATATAAATACAGCAAAAGGTTGTACAGCAAGAAAAATCAATACACTATTCTATACTTTAAATTCTCAGCTTCATTTTTCAATATTGAATGGCTTATGTTCTCTACGCGTTGAATTCATATGGTAACAGAGCGATTAGGGTCTGCAAATAGCCACTCAAGTGCAGCTCTGGTTAGCTGTGGCTTTGGAAGCGAGGTAAGTGCAGTATTAAGCCTCCATTCTTATCAGGATAAAGCTTACTTCATCTCTTTTTATGTAAACATGCATAGTGGATTTTCCTGGGACTTCCCAATTTGATTCTTAAATGTCGATAACTCAACAAGTGAGACCATGGACTCGATGCCCAAGTTGGGTTTTCATTTTGCATAATTCATTGTTTCAGACTACCGAGATTCTCTTATATAGGTAGCTGCTGATGCTGTTGTATAAGCATTTATTTTCTTATACTACATGCTTCAGTTGCTTTACAAAAAGGGGATCCGAACCCTTTCTCGATTTGATTCGAAATCTGAATTTATGTTCGAAATTAAAACACCCAGCTAAGATTGACTCGTTTTAAATTAAAATTGAATTTCTGAAATGTTTGATTCCAACTCGATCCGTACACATGTAACTAGAAGCCCATGACAGATCGTGAGTGGAGCTGATAGATCGTGAGTGGACCATCCAACTTCAACATGTTTACCGCAAAGGAAATCAACGTGCAGACAAATTGCCTAAATTAACTTTGTTAACGAGTCCAGGTTTACAGGTTCTGACAGCACCCCCATTAGATATCTTAGATCTTCTCCAGAAGGATAGCTAGAGAGCGATTTATCGCTGTGGGCTGAGTTAATTTTTGTTTTTAATTTTGTTTTTTCATTATGTATCTTTCCCCTATATTCCAAAAAAAAAAAGAATACCATGTCAGAGATTCCAACTCTTATCTATGGAAGCAATGGGCCAGGCTACATGGTGTGATTTTGAGTTTTTAAATTAGCGAATGCCAAGGATGAAATCAGGGCATGAGCTTACCAGGCTAGTTATGTGGCTAATTGTTATGCAACTACGTCCTGACTTGTGGCGCATTAACTATATTAACAAGGTTGAAATTATTACTTGTGTTTGATCAACTCTTTACTCTTAGAGGTAGAGATGGCAAATAAAGCCAAGTCAATAAATTAGGTTTAGATTGATCGTGTTTGAAAACTTTTCTTAGAAATGACATTATTTTAATTTAATTGTTTAGACATATGTCATTTTTGTTTTAAATTTTAAAAATTAAGATTAAAATATCATTATTTTCATCAATTATATCAAATGATGTAATTTTCAAAAAATTTAAATAAGCTTGAATCTCATATAAAACTTTTTAGATCTAGCTTTTTTTAAAAGGAAATTTTTAAATAAATGAATAAAAATGTTACAGAGTGCTAGATGACCAGTGGCGTACCATTGTGACACAACATAAACTACTGGGAGTATCACATCAAATACATAAATAAAGTGTGCTATATAGACTTTGATATGAATGTTCTTAATTAAACAAGAACTTAGCCTGTCGTGGAACCAACTCTCTGATTCCTTGTATAACTTCCTTAACTAGCTGTGTCACGGTTTTGCCTAAGTCCTGGAACCTTCTAGCATTCCTTTCTTTCCATATGGCCTGAACAATCATACCCATGACAACGGTGAAGGTCCCTCTCTCCTTTTTGGGATATTTGGAGAAGTTGTCACACAATAGGATGTCATTGAGTGAATGGTCCGAAATGTTCCATCCACCATAGGACCTGACCTGATCCCAAATTAACATAGCAGTGGGCACAAGAAGAAAAGGTGGTCTCGCGATTCCAACTGCATTGAACAAAGCGAATAGGATCGGTTGACATCAATGTGGAAAAGACAGTCCACTGTACTGAGTTCGTTCTTTATGGTCAGCCAAAGGAAGAAGGAGACCTTGGGAGGGAGGTTCTGTGTCAAACAAGGCTGCTCCATACAACCCGAGGTAATCTCGCCCGAAGAAGCTCCATTATATGTTTGCTCCTCAACTGATTGATAGGCTGATCCTTTCAAAAGAATACATTAGAACAGTTCGAAGAGGGATACTGGAACTGCAGGTGCTGGAGATCTAGCTTAATTTATTGCTATTCTTACTTATATGCATTTGGTTAGATTTCACAAGTATAAAATTTTTAATTAAACTGTAATGAAATCGTTATTAGTATTAATTAGATCCTAAAATTATTGATAAATTTTAATTTAATCGAGTTTTAAATAAATTTTAAGTTCAATTAAAGGGAGTTTGAATTAGCTTAATTTAGCTAAACTTAAGGTTTTTATTTAGATTTTTCAAGTTAATTTGAATTTTGATTGCTCGAGTCTGCTTTTCACGTTAATTTGAAAGACTCTAACCTGAGTTTCGAATGTCGATACTTTTTTCTTTCACAAATATCACAATTTGATTCATTGCCATCCATAAATATTTGTGAATTGATAGATTTGTGACAAGCGGGCCGAACCTACCCTACTTCGATGGATGATATTTTCTACATACTTAAGTGAAGGGTTTGGCTAAATCAATAAATAGGGGTAAAAAGAAGATAACGCTACAAAAGAAGAAAGTCAAGATGATTTAATCTTCAACCCCATTTCCGTCATTTCACCTTCGCAATTCCTACTCCATCAAATCGTTCCTTCCCTTAGCTTTCGGTTTCCCGTCCATTGGGCCCTCAATTCATTTTGCTCAGTGCCTTTTGGATCAAAACGACAAACGGCAACACCCTCAAAACGGCCTCCGAAAACTTCACTGACCTTTATATTTCATTCCCAGAAAAAAACAGAAAACAAAAACCAAGACAAGAAGATCCTTAAACGACACCGGTCGTTTCTGTTCTACGTGTGTATGTCCATATTAGTTTTACCCCAAGAATTGGAACAGAATTTGTGTTTCTCAAAAAGAAAAAGAAAAAGGAAAACGGAAAGGTATTATAAATTTATAATGGAAAGTTAGAAACAGCTTGGTGGTCAACTTCTTTTATTTAGACGGGGTCCTTTTAGAGATGTGCGCGGCGACGGTGAACGGAGGGTGGTGGGCGAGAGGGATAGCGGGGGTGGGGCAAATCGGAGGAGGGTTCAACCTTGAGGGCGAGCATGACTTGGTTCTCATGGTTAGTGATTTCCTGGAGAATGGAGCCAGTACCGGCGGCTGCGGCCACGGCGGCCATTCTTGGTGTAGCAGTGACAGCGACTCTGGTGTCTCTGATCTCCACCACCTCGCTGAGAAGATTTCTGTAAGTTGAAACCATTTAAAAAACATTTCTTCGGGTCTACAGTATCAATCCTGTTGTTTGAGGTATTGAAATTAATTTGTTTTTGGCTGGTTATATGCTATTGTTTGGCAGTTTTACAAGCAGTCTGTTGCTTACCATGAGAGCGAGTTGTTGTCACTTGTGCATTCGCTTTTGCAATCCCTCAAGAATATAGGCCTCGTCTTGCGAAGTCAGCTTTCATGTAATGGTAGTCATCAGGTTTTTTTTAGCGAAACGCTTGAGACTTTCTGGTTATGATGCTGCCGTGTGCTCTTCCAGGTGAATTGGCAAGGTTCCGGGAGGTATGATTGTCAGCAAATTAAAATTGCATAGAAAATGGATTTTAACATCCAATTATACGATCACAATTTTATTGATCCAGAGAATATAAATTTTATAAAGCAAAACTCGCAATAAGCTAAAATTCTTTTATGTGTAAGCTTATTGAATCTAACTCAAACTTTGATACACGCTCTTATTATTTTTTTCCGTGCATAAATATTGTTTATCATATGGTTAATGACCATGTTTATAGGCTTATTAATTGACTTCTATGAGATGAAATAATTGGCAATTTGCTGACTAATAAAAAAAGATAAAATCAATTTGAATTGTTAATTTGACCAAGTGAATTTACAACTCATAATTTTCATGATTAAGTAAAAATGTCAGTAATTTGATCCTCAGACTTAGAATATTCAACTACGATCTTTTTGTCTTTTACCAAATCTCGAATATAGTGATGTTTGATGTCTATGTGTTTTGTTGCGACTATGTAAGATTGGATTTTTTGTCATAACAATTGTTGATTTATTGTCGCTGAAAATTTTTGTAGGATTTGTTAATTCTGAAATTCTTTAAGAATTTTCTATAACCATACTGCCTGTGTAGTTTAACTTGAATTAATTGATGTTTCTAGATTACTTAATCACGAGGGTTATGATTTGTAGATTTACTTGATCAAATTAACAACTCAAATTGATTTTGTCTTCTTTTATTTAGGGATGTCAAAAAAGGCCCGGCCCGAAGTCAACTCTTTCGGCCCGGGTTGACCAGCCCATGGGCCGGGCCACGGGCTGGGCAGAAATGGCCCGTGGAATGCCAGGCCGGGGCACGGCCCGCTCATTGCGGGCCACGGGCCGAGAGGTCGCGGGCCGAAACGGCCCGCGGCCCGCAGACAGTGTGGGCGGGCCAAACCGCGGGCAGGTCGGACCGGCCCGGAGGGCGGCCCGTGGCCCGCCCACACAAGATGACGTCGTTTTATGCGTCAATAAAACGACGTCGTTTTATCCCATAAAATTTTCTTCTGCCATGTTGTTAAACGACGTCGTTTTTCTTTAAAGTAAAACGACGTCGTTTTCTGGGTTGAAAGACGAAGAAAATGCCGCGCCAGCTCCATTCTCCCACCGTCCCGCACGCTGCACCTGCACACATCTCCGGTCTC
>JAOQMS010000003.1:33059096-33076168 GCA_027563885.1 Erythroxylum longipes | reverse complement strand
TATTAATTAAGATATTTTAATTTTTAATCATTAATCAAAATTTTTATTTAATTATTTATATCTAATTAAATATTTATAATAAATATCTAATTAATAAAATTTTTCGACGGTTATAATTTAAATATAATGGAAATATACATTTTAAAAAATTTAATCAAAAATTTGACCGACGGAAACTTTCATAATTTCCGTCAGTAAAGGTCCATACACTATACTGACGGGACAATATGATCCGTCGGTAATAAGTAAGGTTATTTATCGACGGACATAACGTTACCGTCGATAACTTTACCGACGGTATTAAAAACATTCCGATGCTAAATTTACACACGGTTTAACAACTTACCATCGGTAAAGTTAGCGTTGACTTTCCGTCGGTAAGTTTACGGATGAAAAATGTGTGACTGTCGGTAACTTTTCAGTTGAAATTACCGACAGTGATTACGAAAAATGTGTGACGATCAGTAACTTTTCAGTTGAAATTACCGACGGTGATTTTTACCGACGGAAAGTTTCTTTACCGTAGGTAAGGTTAGCTACAGCCGAATCTCCGACGTTTTTGTCTGTTGGTATATTCCGTCGGTAATGTTAAATACCAACGGAATATTTGTCATGTCAGTCGGTATTTTCCGTCGTTAACTCACTATTTTCTTGTAGTGACAGGGTGAACTAATTTGAAAATTTTATAAAGAATCAAATTGATAATTAAACTCATTTCGTGGTCGAATATGATATGAATAATATTTTAAATTAATTTTGTTGAACTCAATCCAATTCAACCTACACACACACCAAATTTTGTTGAGAATATAAACTTGTTTTTGCCCAAGCCCGAGTATTCAAGCCCAATGTTTAGAATCATCTATTATTAGGTAGGCGTAGACATGTGATTTGTGTGATGATGTGTGTGGTTGTTATAGTTTTGGGATAATCTTGTTTTGTGGTGTAGGATGCTTGGTTAGTAGTATAAATACCCCCTCCCATTTGTGTTTAAGCATCAAGAAGATGCAAGAGCTTCTAAGTGAGTACAGAAGCAAAGCTTCTAGTAAGAGAGAGTTCTCTAAAAGAGTAGGGGGGAAAGAATTAAAGAAGCAAAGCTTCTTAAGTTGTAATATTTGAGTTGTGAGTTCAATAAAAGTTTAGTGTTTGTGTGAGTAAATTTCCATCAAAGTTGTATTAGAGCAAAGTTTTAAATTCTCTTGAAATTCTAAGTATGCTCTGTGGATGCAGCTTTAACTGATCTTCCACATCATGAAAGATTTCTTGAGACTAAGAGCTTAGAAAATCTGCTACACACTTGTCACTATAATATATCAAATAGAAGATCCTGACAAAAAAACAAAAATACGCTGCCGCAAAAATCAATCCGATTGGAGACCGAATAAGTCTTCACGAGCTACCGACAACTTGCTGCTAGCAACTGAGTCAACTCACTGAGTTATGACCAGTTGTGCTGAGTTAGAGCCGTTGAACGAACCGTCTAATCTGTTTGACCGGACCGTCTAAGTCGTTGACTTAGTCAAATTGTTAACTTTGAACGTTGACTTTGACTTTGCTATAAGAACTCTTAAATGTTTTTTCGCCGTTTCAGAACCATTTACGAGCTCAGAATTGCTAAAATCTGACTCAATTAAGAGTTATGGCTACCGATTGTATAGCATCATTTCAAGTTCCACCACTTAAGGGCAATAATTTCTACAACTGGACTATCAAAATGAAGGCACTTCTTGGAGCAAATGATGTTTGGGAAATTGTGAAGAAAGGTTACGAAGAGCTAAAGATGAGTCGACGCTGTCCTCAACACAAAAAGATAGCTTAAAGGACTCAAGAAAGAGAGACAAAAAAGCTCTCTTCCTCATCTACCAAGCTTTAGATGATGACAGATTTGAGAACATCTCAAATGCAACCTCGCCAAAGAAGTTTGGGAGAAACTACAAGTCTCATACAAGGGTGAAGAAAAGGTAAAGAAGATTCTTCTACAAACTTTTAGAGGAG
This sequence comes from Erythroxylum longipes, assembly GCA_027563885.1. Classification (NCBI taxonomy): domain Eukaryota; kingdom Viridiplantae; phylum Streptophyta; class Magnoliopsida; order Malpighiales; family Erythroxylaceae; genus Erythroxylum; species Erythroxylum longipes. The sequence goes on along the minus strand of JAOQMS010000003.1, from coordinate 33,074,173 downwards.
AGTTTGAGTCGTTACTTATAAAGGAACGTGAACTAGTCTTTGACTATTTTTCTAAAGTTCAAACCATTACCAATCAATTAAAAAGAAATGGTGAAAAGCAAGATGACGTGACGATCATGGAGAAGATACTTCGTTCAGTAGACCCTAAATTTGCGCACATCTTTTAAACAATTGAAGAAACAAAAGATTTGGAGAACATGACGATTGAAAAACTATTGGGAACATTACAAGCCTATAAAGAAAAGAGAAAAAAAGCAAGGGATCTTGGAACAACTCCTTAAAACACAACTCCATACAATCAAGAGAGACGAGTCTCATAGGAATGAGAGATACCAACATAGCCAAGGACGAGGTAGAGGTCACGGACGAGGACTCAGATGAAGACGCGGACGCGGACAAAGTTAGAATTCTAATAATTACTTTGACAAATTCAACAATAACCGTGAAAGAAGAGAAAGTTTATCAAAAGGTCGTGGAAAAGGTAATCCAAACTTAGGGTACAACAATTCTCAAATTGAGTGATACAATTGTCATAAGTTCGACCATTATGCTAGAGAATGTCGAGCACCATGTTGCAAAGTTGAGGAGAAGGCTAACTACATGGAGGAAACCACAGATGTAGAGAAGACTGATGAGAAAGAAATTCTTCTTCTAGGACAAGAGAATGATATTGTTCAAGAAAACTCTTGGTATCTTGACACTGGTACAAGCAATCATATGTGTGGAAAGAAAAGCAAGTTCATAGAGTTGGATGAATCAGTTAGTGGAAATGTGTCCCTTGTAGATGATTCCAAAGTAGCAGTAAAAGGCAGATGTAACATTCTTATTCGTTTAAAATATGGAAGACATCAACTTATTTCTAACATCTACTATGTGCCCACCATGAAAAGCAACATCTTAAGTCTAGGACAATTATTAGAGAAAGGTTATAATATTCACATGAATGATTAATCTTTCTATTAAAGACAACAAGAATTGACTCATTGATAAAGTGTCGATGAAGAAGAATAGAATGTTTGTGATCAACATATAAAATGATGTTGCAAAGTGTCTAAATACCTACTACAAAGATGCATTGTGGCTATGGCATCTCAGATTTCGACATATCAATTTTGGAAGCTTGGAGCTACTAACTAAGAAGAATATGGTGAAAGGGTTACCTAGCATTAACCATCCCAACATAATTTGTAAAGGATGTCTTATCGGGAAGCAATTTAGAAAAGGTTTTCCAAAGGAGTCAGACTCAAGAGCTGAGAAGCCACTCGAACTTATACACATAGATGTTTGTGGTCCAACCATGCCAAGTTCCTTCGGTAAAATAATTATTTCCTTCTTTTCATAGATGATTTTTCAATAAAAACATGGGTATATTTCTTGAAGGAAAAATCTGACGTCTTTGGAGCATTCAAGAAGTTCAAAGCTGCAGTGGAGAAAGAGATTGGTCTCATGATTAAAGCTATGAGATCTGATAGAGGGGGAGAGTTCACTTCAAAAGAATTTCAAGAGTTTTGCAAAGCAAATGGAATTCGTTGACCTTTAACAGTTCTGAGATCCCCCAACACAATGGAATTGCAGAGAGGAAGAATAGAACTATCCTTGATATGGTTAGAAGCATAATCAAAAGTGAGAAATTGCCAAAGGAGTTTTGGGCAGAAGCAGTTACATGTGCGTTTTACTTATCCAATCAATCTCCAACAAAAAATGTGTGGGGCAAGACACCACAAGAAGCTTGGAGTGGAAGAAAGCCTGACATCTCCCATCTATGAGTCTTTGGATGCATAGCTTATGAGCATGTACCAGATGAGAGGAGAACTAACTTGATGATAAAAGTGAAATCTTCATATTCATTGGCCATGACATACATTCGAAAGGTTACAAATTGTATGATCCAAAAAATGGGAAGCTTGTGATTAGCCGAGATGTCATATTCAATGAAGAAGGAGAATGAGATTTTAGCTCTCTTGTAGATAAATTAAAATTTTCCCTCAATTTTAAGAAAATGAACAGACGATATTAGAGGAACCAAGATAAATACAACAAGTGCTCAAAAACTCCACCGACTTCACCAACAAGAACTAGTGATGGAAATTCACCACAATCATTTCCAAATGAAAGAGAAATAATACGTACAAGGAGCCTACAAGATCTCTACAAAGTAATATAAAGACTTGGCAATCTTACTCTCTTTTGTCTCTTTGTAAATTATGAACCAGACAACTTTCAAAAAGCTATGCAAGAAGAAAAATGGAGAAACGCAGTGGATGAAGAAATTAAGTCAATTGAGAAAAATGATACTTGGGAACTCGCAACTCTCCCGAAAGGGTACAAAGCAATTGGTGCTTAAATGGGTCTACAAAATAAAGAGAAATGCCAAATGAGAAACTAAAAGGCACAAGGCAAGACTAGTTGCAAAAGGTTATAGTCAAAAAGCCGACATTGACTATGATGAGGTATTTACTCCTGTTGCACGTCTAAAACTGTTAGACCAATCATTTCTCTAGCAACTCAAAATAATTGGAAAATTCACCAAATAGATGTAAAATTCACATTTCTAAATGGAGTACTTGAATAAGAAGTCTACATTCAACAACCATTGGGTTATGTGGTGAAAAATAATAAAGACAAGGTGTTAAAATTGAAGAAGGCTCCTACGGATTAAAGCAAGCACCAAGGACATAGTGCAGTCGAATTGACAATTATTTTCACGAGAATGGCGTCACAAAATGTCCTTACGAGCACACCCTTTATAGCAAGATCAAAAAAGAGGATGTCTTGATTGTGTGTTTGTACGTAGATGATTTAATCTTCACTGGAAGCAACCTGAGAATGTTTCAAGAATTTAAGAAAGCAATGAAAAAAGATTTTGAGATGACAGACATTGGGCTTGTGGCATACTATATAGGTATCGAAGTTAAGCAGAAATAAGATGAAATTTTCATATCTCAAGAAGAATATAAAGAAATCCTAAAAAAGTTTAAAATGGAGAATTGCAAGCTGATAAGCATATCAACAGATTGTGGACTGAAATTGTCCAAGAAGGACGAAGGCGAAATCGTAGACCCAACGCTTTTCAAAAGTTTGGTTGGAAGTTTACACTACTTGACTTGCACAATGCTTGATATTGTTTACGCAGTCGAATTGGTTAACCGCTACATGGAATCTCCAACAACCACTCATTTTAAAGCAGTAAAAAGAATTCTTCGCTATTTGAAAGGTACAATTGATCTTGGCTTAAGCTATTTAGTTTCTAGTGATTATAAGCTCATTGGATATAGCGATAGTGATTGGGCTGGAGACGATGATTGAAAGAGCACTACTAGATTTGTGTTTTTTAGGGAGATACTGCTTCCACATGGATATCGAAGAAGCAACCAATTGTCACCTTGTCTACCTGTGAAGCATAACCTGTAGCTGCTACCTTGTGTGTTTGTCATGCAATATGGCTAAGAAACTTGCTAAAAGAATTAAACATGACACAAGAAGAACCAACAAAGATTTGCGTCGAAAATAAATCGGCAATAGCTTTGGCTAAAAATCCAGTTTTTCATGATCGAAGTAAGAATATTGATACTCGCTATTACTACATAAGAGAGTGCATTACAAGAAAAGATGTACGTCTAGAGTATGAGAGATCCCATGATCAAATTAGATATCTTCATCAGGCCATTGAAGAAAGAAGACTTTATCAGATTGGGAAATGCATTTGGCATTATAAAACAAGTTTAAGGGGGAGTGTTGAGAATATAAACTTGTTTTTGCCCAAGCCCAAGTATTCAAGCCCAATGTTTATAATCATCTATTATTAGGTAGACGTAGACATATGATTTGTGTGATGATGTGTGTGGTTGTTATAGTTTTGGGATTATCTGGTTTTCTGGTGTAGGATGCTTGGCTAGTAGTGTAAATACTCCCTCCCATTTGTGTTTAAGCATCAAGAAGAAGCAAGAGCTTCTAAGTGAGTAAAGAATTAAAGCTACTAGTAAAAGAGAGTTCTCTAAAAGAGTGAGGGGGAGAATTAAAGAAGCGAAGCTTCTTAAGTTGTAATATTTGAGTTGTGAGTTCAATAAAAGTTTAGTGTTTATGTGAGCAAAATTCCATCAAAGTAGTATCAGAGCAAAGTTTTTAAATTCTCTTGAAATTCTAAGTATGCTCTGTGGATGCAGCTTTGACTGATCTTCCAAATCAGAAAAGATTTCTTGAGACTAAGAGCTTAGGAAATCTACCACACAGTTATCACTACAATATATCAAATAGAAGATCCTGACGAAGAAAATAAAAATTTTCAACAAAAAGTTTAGTGTTTGTGTGAGTAAATTTTCATCAAATTTGGCTCACGTGCATTGAAAATTATCAAATTTGACTTGAGCCAAGAGCTTTTTCATTAGATAAACAAACTTTTCATCCTTTTACTTTAGTTTATTTCCTAATTTTTCATTTTTATTTAAATCCTCTAAATAATATAACTTTTGATATAGTCCATTTTGTCCAAATTGTTGACTTTTTTGTATTATTTGATACTATAATCATTGTAAATTAAAATGTATATTAGGTATCAAGTCCTGTTGATATATAAAATTTTTGATAAAAAAGTAGTTGTTTTTATTAAATATTTTAAGTTTGATAATAAATTATAACTTTTATCGATATAATAACTGTTAGAATATCTCACATTGACTAAACATGAAAATGTTAAAGAGTTATAAGTGGTAAGGGTCAACTATTCAAATAACTAATTTTAATCATTTTGACAATAGTTGACCTAAGCCTAATTATTGTTAGTGGGCTCTACACTCTGTCCATATTAAAAAATCTAATATGATATTAGAGTAGGTTTGGTCCGGATTATTGATTTTTTGATTGTCCATCTGGATGTCTAGTCCTAGCGGCTTGGTCCGTTACCACTGCGTTTATTTCAAGTGACAACTGAATGTTCAGTCCCAGTTGCACTTGAGGGAGAATGTTAGAGTATCACATATTTGACTAAATATGAAAATATTAAAGGGTTTATAAGTGGTAAGGGTCAACTATCCAAATAACTAGTTATAGTCATTTTGATAATGATTGACCCTAACCCAATTATTGTTAGTGGACTCTATATTCTGCTCATATTAAAAAAATCTAATAATAACTTTTAGTATATTATAAATTTTAATTGGTTAAATTGAAACTGATAGACGTACAAGAAAACATGGTAGCTACAAGGATTAAAACAATAAAATTTAAAGTAAAAGCACTCTTTAATATATGAGTGGACCGACTCAAAAATCTTTTATCTTACTTATCTTAAGATTAATTAAATTAGATCTACTGTATATTTATCTTTTTTTCAAGTTTCATTTTTTAAAAATTATAATTTATTTCTCCATTATATTATTTAACTATAACAACCTCTTTACTATATTTTTGTTAGTTTTATCTTTTTTCAATAAAATAATAAAGTTTTGAATTTTATAAATTTTAACATTTCATTACGTTAAAATTATAAAAACTAAAAAGAATATAACAGTAAATTTGTGTGAAGAAGAATTCTACAAGAAGATAAATAATAGTTTTTTAGAATATGGTAATTAAAATTTAAAAAAGTCAAAATATAAAGGGTTCATTGGAATAAACCGTTTTATTAATTATGATACTAGAGACCGACTCATGGATCCTACACAGCAATTGGGCTATTCTTTTATTAAATATGGTAGTAGAAGCCGACTTATGGAAGAGCATACACTGCAATTGAGCTATTGTTTTATTAATTATGATACTAGAAACCGACTTAATTATGGAACACTGCAAAATATCTAATATTATGGAATTTTTCATCTTTCAATATTTATAAATAGTTTATAATTATTTTAAATTAAAAATTTTGTACATTTTTTATTTTCTATTAATCAATATTCGTATAAACATTATATTTGTATATACTTTATCAAAATCATAGTAGTTAATTAATTTAATTTATGAATTATTATTATTAAATTATATTTTAATTTTTAAAGAATTGTATAGATTTATCTTTAAAGTAATAGACGTGTAATAGAACATCACCTTCTACGAGTGGTCGAGTTGGTAGAGTGGGAGGCATGGGCTCAAAAGGTACTATTTTCAAATCTCCTTATCTATACTATCTCAATTGAACCTATTGTACAAGGTTTATCTAATGTAAACTACTTAATTGATGTAATTTGCAAATTATTGCATTAATTTAGAAGTTTATCCAGTGTTCATCCAAAAGATAACAATTACGACTCTTCCGTTCAAAAAAAAAGAAAGTGTAATAAAAAAATGTATAGACTATATAACAGGGACTGCAAACAATAAAATTTAAAGTAAAACACACTATTTGAACATATGGAGCCATCAAAAGTTTTTTTTATCTTAGTTGTCAAAGGTTTTATTTAAAATTAATTAAATTAGATCTATTGTATATTAATCTTTTTTATTTCAAGTTTCATTTCTTAAAATTATTATTTATTTTTCCATAGTATTATTTAACTATAGAAACAACATCTTTACTATATTTAATTATATTTTATCTTTTCAACTAAAATAATAAAGTATTAAATTTAAGAATTAACATTTCATTATTCTAAAAATATATAAAACTAAAAAGAATATAACAATAAATTAGTGTGATAGTTAAAAAATACTGTAAGAAGATAAATAATAGTTATTAAAATATGGTAATTAAAATTAAAAAAGGTCAAAGACTCAAAGTATAAAGAGTACATTATTAAAATATGGCAAAGACTCAGTCAAAAGTATAAAGAGTACATTGGAACAAAACCCTTTTAACAATTGAGATTTGAGCTTGAAAACGACAGGGGTCAAACAAAGCTATTTCTTCACGCATAGGTTAACTTGTTTTGGAAGATTATGTCCAGGACCCTTGTTGGATAGATTAAAATTTAAATATTAGATTCATCAATTCCCTTGTATTTTCCAGAAATCAAACTTCAAAGGTATACGACTTATGGAACCTACACATCAATTGAGCTTGAAAATAACAAGGGATAAACTAATCTATTTCCTCACATAAACAATAGGAGTTAGAAATTTGTTGGACATATTCGACAAAGGACAAAACAAAACATTGCTTTAAACTATTGAGGCAAATGGGCTTTAGATTTTTACACTATTATAAATATTATAAATAGCTGAATGTAATTATCATATTTATTCGATTTAAGATTCTTGACATGAATAGGGCGAGTTCTTAAGAGCCTCCACGCCGGTAATTAAAAGTAGACATCAATTTCACGGGTATTTTACTCGGTTTCTCAAGCCTACTAAGACCATTACCATGTATATATAGCTAGTGCGAGGCTTCGCTTCGTATCATCATATACATAACCAACTTCACATGCCATTCAGTCTTGACAATCATCGACTTAGTAGGGCTTGTCCAAGTGAATCAAAGCAAACACAGTCGAGAAAAACCATCGACATATGACGAAACTATCAAAGATCAACCATTTCAGTCACGAGCACCAGCTCGTGTGGAAGCATCCTCAAGAGCCATATCAGTGTAATGGGTGCAAGGAGCTCGGGTTTGGCCCCTGCTACGATTGCGAGCAACAAAACTGTGACTACCATCTTCACGACGAATGTGCAAATCCTGATCCAACCATTACACACCCCTTCATGAGAGGATGCACCTTCAAGTTCCGCGACAAAGCTCCACAGATGGGCTATAGAATCTGTGACGCTTGTGGAAGAGACGTTCTAGGGTTTGTGTACCAGTGTACACACAAGTATCCACATGACCTGCACCCCCATTGTGCAAAGCTTCCACATACGTTAGCTTCGGGAGACATTAAACTAAAGCTTAAAGAGAAGTTGTCATTTTCATGCACGAAATGTGGAAGTAAAGAAACTGCAGACGGATTCAGGGGCTGGTGCTACGTTTCTTCTTCTGGTAGCGAGTGTTATCACATAACGTGTGTGAAAGATACAATAGTGAGGAACTGGAAGATAGGTTATTTTGGTCGAGCTAACCATGAGACGAGTGGCTTAGCATTAGAGAGTTTTGCTCCTCCGAGCCGACAGGTGGTAGTCCGGCGAGGTTGGCGGTGGGGTGGCTCAAGCACGGCGAGGAAGGTGTGGAAAGTGGTGAAAACAGCGATCACGCTTGTTGTTTCAGCCATATTTGGAGATCCAACTTCTTTGATTCTGGTTCTTGCAGAGCAATTATTCTCAAATTAATTATTGTGATATTGTTCAAGGAGCTTTCGTTGTTCTTGTGTAGATTTAATTGGTTGAGTGTTCTTTCATTGTAATATATTCTCTAGTTTTGTGTCGTGTACTTTTTTTTTGTGATTTGTGTTTGTTATTATGTTTTATATTCCTCCGTGATGATAAATTTATTGAGCTAACTACATTTTCTAATTTATTTTAAATTAGAATATTCAAATTTATCTTAAAATTTGAGTGTTTGGTTAAATGGTTTTTATAAAAAACTAATAAAGTTAATATTTTAATCTATTTTATTTTATAATTTTATAAATTAATTAATTAATGGAATTAATTTTGATTAAAAAGGACGACAGAATTGGCCCACCTAACCCTCCTTTGATCTGAGTTGACCGGACTACAAGTAGGTTACGAGTGGACCATAATTTATCGGGGCCGAGTCATGGGTCGGCCTGGCTCAACCGCTAGCTCACCTGTTATTTCCAAAACGATGTCGTTTTGAAAAATTTTTTTACTTAAAAAATAAATGGCAAGTCAAGTATAGCCCGAGTCATGAGGCACGAGCCGACTCATCCCAACCCTACCCATTGACATTCCTGTTTTCCTATAAACTCTATAACAACACGTATTAGATTTTTATTCTAATAGCATAAACTTAATCCTGATTAAAGATTATATATGTTTAATTTAATAAAAAGATTATGTAAGGCAATCTTCTAAAGTAACTATAAAAAGTTGCAAATTTATGCTCAAAGATTTAATATATATATATATATATTTATTTATTTTTTTATGATGAATATTATAATACAATAACTCACAATAATTACTAAGAAAGTGAGCGTAGATATAATTAAAATCACGCCAATAGTTTTACAACCAGCAACGGAGGTAATACTCACGTCATACAATGTATTTTTATGTTTCAAATTTATGTTAAAAAATTATATTATCATAAATACTAAAAAAGATTCTTTTAATAAATTTCTGTTAAATTATTTTAATATAATTTGTTAATCTTATAGTTCGTACATTCTCTATTACGTATTTGATAATTAGTAAAATTACGATTTGTATTAAAATATTTTCATAATAACTAAAATATTTTTAATAACATAAGTTTTTATTTTATATTTTAAAAAAAGATTCAACTACATAATTTTTATTTTATATTTTAAAAAAAGATTCAACTACATAATAATTATTTTAATAATTCTTATATTCACCATAGACTATAGTAAATAAATTATCTTTATATAAATTAAGACGATTATTAAATCACTAAAATATTAATTTTTTCTTTAGAAAAGTGGAAGGAAAGTGCGTGTCTTTCACGCTATTTTGAATGCATGCACAGTGCGCCTCTTTTGTTTGTGTCCAGTTGAAAGTGAAAGATAAAAGTTAAATGTCTCCAATTTTCCAAGTCTATTCTACATCAGGTCAAATCAAAAATCACGAAAAAGAAAAAAGAGAATTAAAGGGCGAATTCAAATGTCGGCTTCTTTCTGTTGTTCTCTTAGCTTGCGCCCTTAACCAAGTCTGCCACGACAAGTCACTTAAGGATGAGTTCTTAGAAACTATTTAGGAAACATCCTGAATAAGATCCTTTAATTACGGTCTTAACCAACAGACTCCGTCAACAAAGTATAATCTCGATTTTTTTTTTCTGAATTGAAAGGCAGAAACGGTTTCTGGTAACGACACAAAGTCTTGCAAGAATACCAGCGTAAATCGGTTCTTTTTCGTGTCTTCCCACATTTTCAATTAGTAGATGACATGTGTAGAGCTTACTTAACCTTTAAAAAATTTCTAGAAAGTTTCTATTTAAATTTTAAAAAAGCAATTAAAAATGAAACCATGAAGCTGTAGAACCTTAGAAGATGCAAACTTAAACCCTCAAAATGAAGCGAAGTTTAGAAAGAATAAAAAGACTAGGCGTTCAGTTGAGATAGAGCAATTTCTGATAACTTACAATCAGCTCCGAACTTAGTTTCAGATTCTCACTTGCTGCAGAAAACAACTCTAAGAGCCTGACAGTAAGGGGAATATCAAATACGGGCATGCGAATACAGAAATTCCTAGCAAGAATTCTGTAGACTGGACCATTATTGGGTTATAATATTGGGACTGATTTACAAAACTAGGCAATACAGGTCTGATAACACTATTGTGGGCCTTAGGATTTCCAAGATGGGTCTTGAATAGGTGTTGAATCTTTGATAGAGGTAATTACAAACTAAAAGCTTGTTTAGCCGAAGTACATTTTATAATTTTTATTATTAATGTTTCTGAGATTTTGTATTACCTGAAAATGTGATTTTAAGCAATTTATTTATTATCAATTAATCCAGGTTGATAGGTTAGTTTTTAATATAAATTATACTGAATATTAACATTTTTAAATTAATTATATTTTAATTAAACAAATAGACCACTCACGTTGCTCAACTAGTTCAGCTCCATTTGCAGTTAAATAAGCCGCAGAATCTTCCAAATAATTAACGGAAGGTAGAAAGTATTAAATTTTTGAACCAAAAATTTAACATTTTTGTTATACACTTTCAAGTTTCAAAATCAGTTTGTGGGTATTTAACTATAATCTATATAAAGAGTAATAGAACACCGAGCACCATTCCTTAGAGTACTACACACAAATGATTTTGCCTTTATAAGAAGAGTTCATTCTTTTTCAGCGAATTTCTTCTTCTCTACATTGACACTTTCTATAGGAGGCAAAATCTGCAATAATTAACACAAACTAGTCAGTTCGACATTTCATCGAACACTTACCATCAATCAACAAGAAGAGCGATGATCAACGACAAAGTATAGAAAGCAAGAGAGAAAGAGAGAGAGTTACGAGATTAGGCTTATAGATGTTGTGAACAATGGAAGCGCCAGTGAGAAGAGAGACGATCACAACTACACACGATCACGCCAGTGAAAGAGTGCTAGTGGGCTGCCTTTCAGCTCCAAATTTCTTGTTCATTCTAGACAGCAACTCTAACGATGGATTCATGCAAAAACAGGAATTTCTCAATTCCCAACTCTATGGAGTGGACTTTGATTGGGCTGATATTGGAGATTGAGAATAAATTCATTTTCAAAAAGGGCTTTGAGATTATGAGTCCTGACCCTTTGAAAGTATCTTCTAATTGGACATTAGAGATTGACATAGGTCATGAGTTGTGACTCTTTGGAAGTATCTTTTAATTGGACATTAGAGATTGACATAAGTCATTTGACTCGATAATTTTATTTATATTAAGATTAATTAAATTAGATCTATTATATATTTATCTTTTTCTCAAGTTTCATTTTTAAAAATTATTATTTATTTCTCCATAATATTATTTAACTATAACAACCTCTTTACTATATTTTGTTAAATTTATCTTTTTTCAATAAAATAATAAAGTTTTGAATTTTAGAAATTTTAACATTTCATTATGTTAAATTATAAAAAACTAAAAAGAATATGACAATAATAAAATTGTGTGAAAAATATTCTACAAGAAGATAAATAATAGTTTTTTAGAATATGGTAATTAAAATTTAAAAAAGTCAAAGTATAAAGGGTGCGCAGGAATAAACCCTTTTATTAATTATGACACTGGAAACCGACTTATGGATCCTACACAGCAATTGAGCTATGCTTTTATTAAATATGATACTTGAAGCCGACTGATAGATATGCTCAAAAGTTTTTGTACTCAGAATCTTCTTACATGTATTTTCTCAATTAAGTCTGTTGTATAAGAATTATTTAGTGTGAAATATTCCGTTGGTGTAATTTACAGATTATTGCATTAATATAGAAATTTATCCGGTATGCATATAAATGATAACAACTATGAATTTTTTTGTTAAAAAAAACCTAATATTATGGAAAATTTTCATTTTTCAATATTATAAATAGTCTATGATTATTTTAATTTAAAAATTTTGCACAATTTTTATTTTCTATTAATCAAAATTAGTATAAATATTATATTTGTATATACTTTATCAAAATCAAAATAGTTAATTAATTTAATTTATGAATTATTATTATTATTATTAAATTATAGATTAATTTTTAAAGAACCGTATAGATTTATCTTTAAAGTGATGGACCTACTCAAAAGTTTTTTTTTTAATCTAGTTGTCAAAGGTTTTATTTAAATTAATTAAATTAGATCTATTGTATATTAATCTTTTTTATTTCAAGTTTCATTTCTTAAAATTATTATTTACTTGTCCATAGTATTATTTAACTATCACAAACAACATCTTTTCTATGTTTTATCATATTTTATTTTTTAACTAAAATAATAAAGTAATAAAAATTTAAAATTTAATTATAGTCAATAAGTACTTAACTTTGTCACGCCATGTATCAAAGGCAGCTAAATTATAAAGATTATATTGGAATAAAACCCTTTCATTGATTATGATTCTAGAAACCGACTTCTGGGCTTTTATTAATTATGATACTAGAAACCGACTTAAGGAACATACACAGAAATTGAGCTTGAAAACGAGAGGGGTTAAGCAAAGCTATTTCCTCACGCATAGTTCGTTTAACTTGTTTTGGAAGATTACGTATGTCCAGGACCCTTGTTGGATAGAATAAAATTTAAATATTAGATCCATCAACTCCCTTCTATTTTCCAAAATATTAGAAATCAAACTTCAAAAGTATACGATTTATGGAACCTACACAACAATTGAGCTTGAAAACAACAGGGGATAAACGAATTTATTTCCTTACAGATAGTGTTAACTAATTTTAGAGGATTATGTCCACGACCGTTGTTGGATAGATTAAAATTTAAATATCAGATTCATCAATTTCGTTACATATTCCAAAATATTAGATAGCAAACTTGAATAATATATAAGAATTATTCAACTCAAAATTAGATTAATTTTCTAAAAATTAATGTTTCTTTCGAAATTCAATATATTCTAAATTAATTCAAACCATTTTCATGGGAACGAGAGCCTCTTCGAGCCAAAACCAATTCAAAATTAGATTAATTAATAATTATAACTTAATTCATTTACTTCGCGTCTATCTTCGCGTCTAGAGGGCGAGTTCTTAAGAGCCTCAACGCCATTAATTAAAAGTAGAAATCAATTTCACGCGTATTTTCTCGGTTTCTCAGGTCTATATATAGCCAGTGCAAGGCTGCGCTTCATATCATCATATACATAACCAACTTCACAAGCAATTCAGTCTTGACAATCATCGACTTAGTAGGGCTTGTCCAAGTGAATCAAAGCAAACCCAGTCGAGAAAAACTATCGATATATGACGAAACTATCAAGGATCAACCATTTCAGTCACGAGCATCAGCTCGTATGGAAGCATCCTCATGAGCCATATCAGTGTAATGGGTGCAAGGAGCTAGGCTTTGGCCCCTGCTACCAGTGCGAGCAACAAAACTGTGACTACCATCTTCACGACGAGTGTGCAAATCCTGATCCAACCATTACACACCCCTTCATGAGAGGATGCAACTTCAAGTTCCACGAGAAAGCTCCACAGATGGGCTATAGAATCTGTGACGCTTGTGGAAGAGACGTTCTAGGGTTTGTGTACCAGTGTACACACAAGTATCCACAAGACCTGCACCCACACTGTTTAAAGCTTCCACTTACGCTAGCTTCGGGAGACATTAAACTAAAGCTTAAAGAGAAGTTGCCATTTTCATGCACGAAATGTGGAAGTAAAGAAACTGCAGATGGATTCAGGGGCTGGTGCTACGTTTCTTCTTCTGGTAGCGAGTGTTATCACATAACGTGTGTGAAAGATACGATAGTGAGCAACTGGAAGATAGGTTATTTTGGTCGAGCTAGCCATGAGACGACTGGCATAGCATTAGAGAGTTTTGCTCCTCCGAGCCGACAAATGGTAATCCGGCGAGGTTGGTGGTGCGGTGGCTCAAGCACGGCGAGTAAGGTGTGGAAAGTGGTAAAAACAGCGATCACGCTTGTTATTTCTGCCATATTTGGAGATCCAACTTCTTTGATTCTGGCTCTTGCAGAGCAATTATTCTCAAATTAATTATTATGATATAGTTCAAGGAGCTTTCGTTGTTCTTGTGTAGATTTAATTGGTTAATTTGAATGTTCTTTCATTATAATATATTCTCTAGTTTTGTGTGGTGTACTTTTTCCGTTCGCTATGCGTTGACCAGATGCATACTTACGTGATTGATCGGGATTCAGTGCCAATACGTCAACGTTTGGTTAAAAAATTGGACAAGACTTACATTCTGACCACACAATCGAGCCGATACACTCACCTCTCTAATTATTTATTTTTATTGGTCACAGACGTGACTATGAAGAGTCATGCCTGTGACTTTTCTTCTTTTGAATTAAAATATGAATTTTTTACTATAGAAAATTTTTCATGTTGGATATTATTTTTACCTCTTCTATAAATTTTATTTATTTAATATAATTATTATCTTTTATTTATTTATTATATTATTAATTAATTGTTTATGTTAATTCATTTTTTTAATTTTTATAATCAAATTTTATGTATAAAATCATTCTACGATATTTTAATTACTATTTGCTTATATCAGAAAAGTCCCACTATAAATTTTACTTGTCTAGACTTTAATTAAACTTAAATGTTATATTTTATTTTATTGAAATGTTCCTAAATACATTTATTATTATTTCAAATAAATCCCAATAGTGGCACGTAGTCGCCATAAAATTTATATAGAGATCCGGGGCCAACATGAATTCTTTTCATTTTTTTCTTCAATTTAATAAATCATAATAATAATAATAATAATAATAATTTGTTACAGTAAATAAACTATTAATAATAACAATGAATTTAATAATAATAATAATAATAATAATAATAATAATAATAATAA